>JAABKJ010003669.1:0-25602 GCA_011634705.1 Andricus grossulariae | reverse complement strand
AGAGTGGCCTTCATACCCAAACCTGGGAGGGAGGGTTACACTGCTGCAAAAGATTTCCGACCAATCAGCCTAACGTCCTTTATCCTGAAGACGTTGTAGAGGCTGAACGAGAGATACATTAGGGATGAGGTGCTCTTGGCCTCCCCGCTGCATAGAGGGCAGCATGCTTATCAGGAAGGCTGCTCGGTAAAAACTGCACTTCATGCTGTTGTGGAAAAATTGGAGCAGCAGTTGGAGCAGAAGGGGTATGCTGTGGGTTTTTTCTTAGATATAGAGGGTGCTTTTAGCAATACTCCTCCAAAAGTCATCTGTAGAAAGGCTCTGAGATGTGGCGTGCCGGACCAGCTTGTACGCTGAATAGGAAGCATGCTACGTCGGAGAAGACTCGAAACCAGATGGGGTAAGGGTCTAGTAAGGGGAATAGCTCCGCAGGGATGTCCACAGGCGGGTGTCCTGTCGCCCCTCCTGTGGTGCATTGTTGTGGACGGCCTCCTTAGAAGGCTAAATAAAGAGGGGTATTATACTCAGGGATATGCGGATGACTTTGTAATCCTAGTCAGGGTGGCTCATCTGGAGACACTGATGGGTCTTATGAGGTCGGCGCTGCGCATTGTGGAGCTCTGGTGCGATAGCTCAGGGCTCTCGGTAAATCCTAAAAAGACCAACCTGGTCATTTTCACGAGAAACTATAAAATTCCAAAAGTTGACGCTCCTGTATTCTGCGGTGGTAAGCTGACATTTTCAGATTCGGTTAGATATCTGGGAGTAATCCTACTATCGACGAGAAAATTCGAGTCCTCTGGTTTTGACGTTGAAAAAGTATGTGAAGAAAAAATTCTACCTCAATGAAAGACGGATCATTTCAAAGGTGAAAATGTTATACGTTAATGCACCAAAAAAGAATATTCCGAAAAATTTGTTGTAGCCTGCAGACCTGAAAAACTGCTAAAAAGTAAGTAAATTTGACGGCTTTTGAAAACAGTGAACTTTAGAGCATAGTTTTTTATTGAAAAAATAATATGAAAAATATGCAAAAATTCATGGTGATACTTTGAACATTTCTCAACAAATTACCGTTGAAACATTTAAAAAATATTTAAAATTGTCTGTTTTTTGTACATATATATGCAACTGAACTATCTTCAGTTCTAATGAAGTTAATGAAGTGATTGAAATTGGAGATACATAGTTGAACTATCTGTAATTATTTACAATTTGAAAGAAGTATGTGCTTCTTCTTGTCTTCGTACAAATTGCTATAATGCAAGTCAGTTTTTTAGATTGGAAAGCAAGTGTGAAAGACCAGCGGTGTACCTTTTTGCATGAGATCGTCCTCGCTTTTCCTCAGCACGTGCTTCCAAAGTTTTGTCACCCGGCTTTGACCAGGGATGTGCCCCTTTAACTATGACGCCCCTTGAACCTCACTGTACGTTCTCATAAATTAAAATAAAATAGTATGCAAAGTATGATAATGTTATTTTTATTAAAAACTACATTTCTCTTTGAAAATTTATTTTTTATAAGATTCGTCATTTTAGTTCAGAAATCCTCCTGTTCAGTACAAAATTAATCTTCTTTTTTGAAAATGAATGTAAATGTAACCATTTGGTTTTTAATTATTCTGCTTTATTGCAGAATTTAACTATTTTCTTGCAAATTTTTGTTTGTTGAACTCAATACTTTTTCATTCAAAATGAAAATATTTTTTTGTTGAAATGTAAAATATAACATGTTTTGCTGGGAAGCAATCTTTTTTCGTTGCAAAATGACCTGCTTAGTCAAAACTGAAACTATAATTTTATGGTAAATGAGACTATTTTTTTGAAAATTAATCATGCAAAATTGAAAAATTTGACTGGGAAATATTTTTGAACATTTTCTTTAAGTTTATTTAAAAAAAGATTAATTTAAATTTTCCGTGCAATCTTAAGTAAAAAATCACTACGGGAAATAAGTTCGAAGGATACATCCCTGTTCATTAGAGTCTCGTTCAAAGCCAGAATGAAGCTCGGAGGCACAAGTTCGGTAGCACATGCTGAGGAAAAGCGAGCACGATCCCATAAAAAAAGGCGCCCCGCTGGTTTTTCACACTTACTTTCCAATATAAAAAACTGACTTGCATTACCGCAATTTGCACGAAGACAAGAAGAAGCACATACTTTTTTCAAATTGTAAATAATTACAGATAGTTCAAGTAACTATCTCCAATTTCAATCACTTGATTATCTTCATTAGAACTGAAGACAGTTCAGTTGCATATATATGTACAAAAAACGGACAATTTTAAATATTTTGTAAATGTTTCAACGGCAATTCGTCTAGAAATGTTTAAAGTACCACCATGCATATTTTCAGATTTTTCATTTTATTTTTTCAATAAAAAACTATGATCCAAAGTTCACTGTTTTTAAAAGCTGTCAAATTTCCTTACTTTTTAGCAGTTTTTCAGGTCTGAAATCTACAAAAAAATTTTCGGAATATTCTTTTTTGGTTCATTAACGTAGAACATTTCCACCTCTAAAATGAGCCGTCATTCATTGAGCTAGCATTTTTTCTTCACATACTTTTTCAACGTCAAAGCCAGAGGACTGGAATTTTTTCGTCGATAGTAGTCACGTGACTAGACTGAACTGGACTTACGACCTTACGTAAAATGCAAGTAGGCCGTTTTTGCACCCAACCGCTCAGTTATGAAATAGGTTTTAACTCGATTAGAACATGTGGTTACGTCAGCTTAAAGTTAAGCTGGCGTAACCCACGGTTATTTAAAAAATAGTGGAGCATTAAATTTTGCAATGGGGCATTAAATTAGTCTTAAATGACCCTTTAATTATGAAATAGGTTTTAACTCGATTCGAACATGTGGTTACGTCAGCTTAACGTTAAGCTAGCGTAACCCATGTTTTTTTTAAATAGTGGAGCATTAAATTTTGCAATAGAGCATTAAATTAGCCTTAAATGAGCCCTCAATTATAAAATAGGTTTTAACTCGATTCGAACATGTGGTTATGTCAGCTTAACGTTAAGCTAGCGTAACACGTGGGTCTGTTTAAATAGTCTTCTTGGGACTGACAGGTTCCCAATTTTCGATTAGCAAATGATTTATTACAAATTTACAAGTTTTATCAGTTGTAAAATTGTAATCCTTAGCAGATGTCAACTGTTTGGTCCCAGTTTAGCTATCTGATTCCTGGAAATGACAGGCCCTGCCGGCGGGGTCCATAGTTTATAGAGGTCGGAGTATAATGGAAAATAAAAGTCAGAAACGAAAACTTTTGTAATTTTGACCCTGGCAAATATTAAAGCCATTAATTGGTAATTTACTTCTCTTTAGAAAAAATCTGTTTATTTATCAAGACTTATACTTTTCCTCTTAAGACAAGTCCACCTCGACTACTCTTAAGACTAACAATAAATCTTCTTGTCTTAAGACAAGTCCACCTCGACCTGTGTTCCAAACCCGTCGTAAGCCTTAGTCATAAACTCAAGACTTACATCTCCGACTCCTAAGTCTCGCATCTGGCCGCCAGCGAGACATAGCTGCCTTGGAGACGAGCCAGGACGAAATATTTTTGCTCGGGCTTGAATGTGTGTACTTAAGGCGGCATTCCAATGTAAACACATAAAAAGAAGCATATTTTCAATAATTTTTTTCTCGGAAACTATTGTATATAATTGAACGAATGTTTTTTCTTCTTAAAGGTATGATCAAGAAAAGTGAAAAAAATTTCATTTGCCGGTAAAAAATATGTATTTATTTATTTATAAAATAAAATGCATATGTACAAAAAAAAGTTTCCTGCTGGCGCAGGTGATTTTGGCTCTCCTGGCGATCCGAAACAGAAAATCGAAAAAGTTTATTAATCTATGTCATCGTCCCTATGGTCCGAACCTCCAATTTTTCATTTCATCGAAAATTAACAAAATGGCGGCATTTATTGTGAAATAGAGAAAAAAAAACAACTGTTTTTGCACCATAAATAAGGTGAAATTATAAGTTAGAATCAAAATATCAACAACTTGGAGGTTCGGACGATAGCCATGATAGTGCTGAATATCGTGTTGTAATTTGAAGTCGATACGTCCGGTCATTTTTGAGAAATCACCTGCGCCAGCAGAAAACTTTTTTTTCTTGCACACATGCATTTTATTTTATAAATAAATAAATAAATTTTTTTTATCAGCAAACAAAGTTTGTTCTCACTCTCCTGGATCATACCTTTAAGAGCAAAAAACATTCGGTCAATTATATACAATGGTTCCTGAGAAAAAAATGATTGAAAATATGCTTTTTTTATGCGTTCACATTGGAATGCCCCCTTAAATTAGTGATGGGTGCAGATCTTGCTTGAGTGTGTTTATCAAACCCTGTGTCGAAATCTATCTTCATCAGTATGATAAATAATAATAATTATATCCGATTTTGTATACTTATTCTATTGTTTTTCCAGAGGGTACTGATGTGTTTATTATTTTATGTTAAATATAATCTTAAAACTAAACAGTGGGTAGTAAATCGACACTTACATGATCCCATTTTACCGAGATCTTCTTTTCGATGACCTCTCCGTAACCATTATCCTGCTGTTTCCAGATGAACTTTCTATGAAGATCGAACATCCGCTTGTGAAAGGGTGTCTGATCAATCACGTTCCAGAGTTCTTTCGTTGGGAATGAAGATGGAAGCTATCCAGCTGTTTTTATTATTTTTTTGAGTGCGACCTCGAGTTTTTTTTATCAAGGTCTTGCTTAGTGTGTTTTTGACTTGCGTGTTGCCATATTCGAGTGTTAGTCGTTTGCATGTATTAATTATGAGAAATTTAACTCCTTCGTCTACACGGCTATGCCAACCAATGATTGGGTTGAGCAGAGACGCTACTTTCCTGGCTTTTAAGCAGGCCTCATCCACGTGTGATTTCATTGAGAGTGTTTTGTCCAGAATGACTCCCAAGTATTTAATTTTATTCTGCAGATTGAACTTGCTACTTCCGACCTGCAGATTGGTAAGACGATGTCTTTTCTGGGTAAAAATAATTGCTCTTGTTTTGGAAACGTTGCATTTAGATCCCCAGCCTTCATAATAGTTTAATAATTCCTCGGCTGCCCATTCAGCTCTCAGCTTGGCAAAAATCAGTTTACTCGCCTTGTTGAGCATACATAGTTCATCAGCGTAATGTGATATCATTGTAATGTGGTATGATTTTTGTTGGTAAGTCGGCCATATATAAGTTGACATCACAAGTCCAAGCACTGAGCCCTGTGGTACACCGTGTGGCACTTGATGTATTCTGCCGATGGTGCCAAGGTTTTTTCCAGCGACAGTTATGTTTTGAAGGTAGTTTCCAATCATTTTCATAATATTTGTTGGCATTCGCAGTGCATCCATCTTGATGAGAAGTCCTCTGTGATTTATGGTGCCTAAAGCTTTTGTAAGGTCTGTGAGCCGATAACCGAAATTGAGCTGTCGTTTTTGATTTCTTCTGTAATGTGACTAAGAGTTCTCAGTGTTGGGTCTGTGTGCCTTTTTCCTTGCAGAAGCCGTGCTGAAATGGAGGAATCACTTTCTCGATTTATTTTTGTATCCTGACCAGAATTATTTTTTCTAGAACTTTGCCCATGATGTTGAGAAAATTTATTGGTCTGTAGGATTCAAGCTTAACAGTATCTTTGCCTTTCTTGTGTAAAAAATGCAGTGACCCAATTTCTATTTTTGTGGAAAGTAGCCGGTGGTTAGACACCGTCTGGGCCTGGCACTTTGTTATTGTTAAATTTTCGCATAATTTTTGCCACCTCAACTGCGTCAATTTCTTCGAGAGTTTGAAATGGTTTCAATTCTCTCTGAAATGCATCTGGCGTTGAGACTTCGTAATTTATTTCTCCTCCTGATGAGTTGCTCGATTTCCGTCAGTAATGTGCAGATTTTACGTGAAGCTTCTTTCAGAAGAGCAAGTTGATCAAGTGCTTGTGTAATAGTATTTTCAAGATCTTTAATTGCTTTTTCACAATCGTTGTTGGTCTTGATTTCGTAGTTGGTAATCACTACTCATCAGTTCATCTGTAAGTTAGTTGTATTATTTGTACTTAAGATTTTTCAGGTCTCGTCTCTGTGTTATGCCTTTTTCAGAGTGTACGTCCAATTTGAGAAGCCATGGTCGATGATCTGATCCAATATCTTCGAATTTTTTAACTTTTGCGTTTATGTTTATCATCCTGGCTAGTGCAAAGTCAAGACTGCACGAGCCCTAGTGAAGCGGCCTCGACGGCTCAGCACAGCGCCAGAGATTTGAGCCCCAACTCTGCCTTATTTATAATTTTGCATCTTGTAGTGTTAGAACCAAGAACTGGATGCCTTGCGTTAAAATCGCCTACCATAGTGCGTTCGGTTTTGATGTCAAATATTTGAAGATTTTTTCTACTGTTTTATTTCTATCGCTTATCGGTATGTAGATTTCAAACAGATCGAACTTTTCCTTGTTTGCTGTGAAAACGGTTATGCCGCAGATTTCAATGTACTTGCTTATATTTTTACCATTGAATTTACTTATTACCTTACTGTTCCATTTCATGTGGTTTGGAACGTACAAGTTTTTCCCAAGATATCTGTCAAATTTAACCGAGATCTTGTAAAACCCCTGAATGTTGTTTTTGGCTTCAGACCTGACTCCATTTACAATTATTCTGTTAGGTTTGTTTCTTGCTACTAATTGCAACAGCTCTGGCTTTCGTATGTGAATGCCATTGATGTTACAGTAAATAATCTTAAGACCTGCCATTTATAATATTTCTTGACAATTTGTGAGTAGTCAAGAATTTTTCTTGATAGCTAGTTTTATTGTCGGAGAAATCAGTATACACTTTTGCTAGTTGGCAATGACTTGCCGACTCGAAATCCAATTTAGTCACTATTTTATCTACTGCATGAAAGATAGCGTCGATGGCTCCTTTGTGACTGTCGCCGCTGCTTTTACGTTTTTTCTGTTGCTTCAAATTTTTAAAAACTCCTCAAGTAGAAGCTAATTGGGCATACGGAACATTTTTAACAACGCTCGCACGGTTCGGTTGACCTTTTTTTTCCTTTGGCTTCTGTCGTTCTGCTACCACATTTTTAGCTTGACCTACTTGGTTAGGTTTGTTATTTTTATTGAAATTCTCCCTTCTCTGTTGAATTCGTTTGACTTCCGCCTGGAACAGTGGGCAAATTGATTTGTTTGCTCCATGTCCTTCCTTTAGACAGTTGCAGCAGACCTCAGTCACTATTCTCTTAACCGTTCTGGGAATCGGTGGTAAAATGTGTTTCCTTCCGCAGTGAGCCTTCACATGCCCGAAACCGTAGCAATTTTTGCACTGTGTGACAGCAGTGCTTTTAGTTTTATAATTAGCTACTTTAACTTCCTGGCAAAGGATATTTATAATACCTTTGATGTCGGATGTTGGAATGGTTTTATCAAAAATTAAGAGCAACGAAAGTTTGCTTTCCAATTGGATTGCCCTTTTTGGCTTGAATTCATATCTGTTTTTAATGTCAGACTTGATTTCGTTCTCATTAAAGCCATCAGAGTGTAAGTATTTGATAAAGAATTTCTTATTTGTCTTACTCTCAGCTTTGATTCCGTGCGTGAAGAATTCTACCTCACTCTTTGCAAGCACATCTATCACTTTTTTGTGTCCATCTACATCGCCGGCTTTTAAATATGCACGACGAGCATCTTTATTTATTCGCATCAAAGATTTTGTTGATGTTGCGAGTTTTGTTAATTTCTTGATTCCATCACCTTGACGAAGTTGGTTGCTTATCATTGTGATGGGGGCGCGGCGGTAAGACGAGTCTGTTGCTGCTCGCACTCATACCGCAATCGGCGGTTTCAGTCTTTTCACCTTGTTCGTCTGTCATCATCCTGTTATTGTTTTCGCTTTTTAGATGCAAGTCAATTACGAAAGTTCTACTTCATTCCTAATGATCGGGCCGTTTAATTCCTGTTTCTTTTTAAATTCTTCTGTGGAAGCCTCAGAGTCATCCCCCGGCAGGTCAACTTTTCGTCTCTTGCCCTATCCTGTTCTTATCACTGGCTTATTCTGCACAACACATTCGATGCGAAAAACTTGTTTTTTGGCACTTCCGGCGCACTCACATATCAATGTTTTCTACTGCTTGAATTCGTTTTGAAACACACCGCATTTTCCCGCAGTTCCAGTTCTTTATTTGTTGGGGATATCGTCCTTTACTCGTTAACCCACCTAAAAAGAAAGGTTCACTACACTTGCACTTGCATAAAAATGCTTTGTCACGCTTCTCATCTCGAACGGGAGCGGCAATCAGAGATGTCTACTCACTACCGAGGCTTGAACGAGACTCTAAAAATCACTAATTCATTTTAATAATTTTTAAAAAATATTTTCGAGTTGTAATTTTTACGACTTTTTTTTGTAAGTTAAGAAATTGGCAGTATTCAGAAAAAAAATACAATACAATTTTCTTCACATATATTTTGTATATTCATAGCTTAATAATACATTGAAATGTTTCGATTTTTTCGCAATATCCTCTTAAGGAAGATATAAAAATAGTTCATATTGGGGATGGGGAAGGGGGGGGGGCGAAAATGCCAGGAAAAATGTTACGTTTTTTTTTAAATGGTCTCTAAAAAGTACAGTGAAATCTCGATATAACGCGCTTCAAGGGCGTCATATAAAATTTTTTTATACAAAATCTTATTAATTGAGGTAATCTTGTGATAATAATTATTAAAAATTATAATAAAAATTTAAATACAAATTCGTTATTTATTAATATTAAACTTTAAAAAAAATTGATATTAAATATATTAATAAGTAAGTTTAACCCTAATTCATTAATTTAACATTTATATTTATATATATTGTAAATTAAAATTTTCATTTTAATGATATTATTATATTTATATTGATATTGCTATGATATGACCGGCAGAGTCTCATTACTTTTAAGTGGGCGGATCGACTCAGGGACGACCTGCTGGAGGCCCCTGAACGAAAAGGTTTCATGGCGCGACTGCATACTCTGGTACGAGAAACACCCAGAGTTCTCGCATTTTTCGCATAAACGTCTGCGAAACCGCGCCGAGGAACTCCGGAAAAGAGGTTATATAAGCGGAGCGTCTACTCAACCGCAGCCAGAAGAAGCCGGCAACAGAGAAAGACAGGCGACACCGAGACAAACCGCGAGCAGGCATCCAATATCGTCTTGATCATCGGCGCTCTTGGAGGTGCCAAGGTTTTACTGGTTAATAGCCTGAAAAGCATCCCTGCGTGTCAAGAAAATGCTGAGACACTTGCGGGGAAAATGCAGAAGGCGGTCGTCCTTGGGTCGCTCCGAGTCCTCAGGGTGCGCGAGACTTTCACCGAATCATGGTATTGAATTCGTCGCAGACTGGCTACACATCTCACGGTCGTGAGACGTGGTTACAGCTGAAATTTTACCGCGATTTCGCTGGGAGCGGGTGAAATTTTTCAGATAATGTTAAACAACCACCGCAGGGTTCCACTAGGAGCAACTCTTCAGGATTTCACTGTATGTGCACAAGTGTGTCCCTTATTTTTCGAACTCAAAATTCTTTTGATCCCGTGGGCGGGTTGCGCATCCAATGGCCAAAAAAATGATGTGCTCTAAATTTCAGCCAAATCGGATAATGCTTATCCCTAACACACACCCTTTAAAGTTGTCCATATGATTAACATCGGACAAAATTTAAAAAAATACCAAATTCGTAACCTTCTCAGTTTTGTTGACTGCTATAAACCGAGGACCGCAGTCTTGCTTCAAACTCGAAATAAGTAGTGTGGAGGAAAAAAAAGTTTTTCGAAATTTCCGAAATGGCTATCAAAGATGAACAAAATGACATTTGCTACGGTTTGTAACAGAAAGCACTCAAGTTTAGTGAAAAAAATCATGCTTACAACTACAAAGCAAGTGCCGACATTAAAAATGTTTAATAACAAAAAACCATAATTTACGCCGGTTTAGATTATAAAAGATTAATTTTCGTACTATTCAAGGAAACTCTCGTCAACTTGATAAGCTGAGAAACTTTATTTTCAATAACATACATATGGTACAAATGTCGTACCAATAGGTACACTTTTCGCATTACACTGTTTTGTTAACACACACTTTCTGGATACCTCCTGAATAAATTTAGATCGAATTTGAACTTTTTTCGGACAAACTCAAAAAAAGTTTTGAAGAAAACAGATGTTGGGATGAAATGTAGATTCAATTGCACAGATTCTGATTTGCGTGTAGCTTAGATCATTTAATTGAAATTATACATATGTTATATTAAAGTATTTACCAATAGAATTGAGGATAGCTCCCAAGGATAAGACGACAGAAACAATTATCATATTTACTAATTAGAGGAAAATGTGATTAATGTATTGCTGAAGAAATTGAACTACACTGTAGCTAATGAATATTCTAGATCTAATCAGAGTACTTTGTGTATATTACAATCGTTATCTCAAAGATTATGGGCAGTAAGGTGGTCCTACTCAGATATTTACATAATGTTTTACGTATTAGCCAAGTTAAACTACACGAATGTTTGTAATCAAAGTTGCCCAAGTAATTAGCAAAAAAATATTTATAATAAAATTTATTAAGAAACTTTTTCTTATGAAGTACCTGATAGATTTTTTTTTTAATTTCAAAAAACCATTTTAGACTTTATCGAACTTGGTGGGATTTAATTTATAAGTAAAATGGTTTTCAAACATTTTTATGTATGGCTAATTGATGGTATAATATAATCCCACCAAGTTTTAAAATTTCTTAAATATCTTTTTTAAATTTCTGTAGGGTAATTTATAAAAATAGTTTCTTCACATGTTTTATTCTATATATTATTTTTCTAAATCTGTCCCTGGATGCAATAACCGACGGGACGCTTGGTTTTATATATCTAGCCTCCCATTCGAAATAAAATACCGCGAAAAGTTACCTGAAACTCAAATTTAAACACAAAACTCGAAAAAATATGAGCATATAGAGGTTAATGAAGAGCATTTCAACGAAATTACTTGAAAGTTGAATCCCAAGCGTATTTGCTCTTTTGATGTCTACAGAATTGGATTGGTGCATAAAAATTTAATTTTTTAACAATATGTCGATATCTGTCAATAGTTATGTAATACCATGCTTTTTCACGTTCAGTAGAAAGAAGTATCAAGGCTATTTTTGAGTTCAAACAACTTTCTGTGGAGAAGATGATCATAAGGGTATACGAACAGCCAGAATTTCATGGTACGAGCAAATACTGACATTAATAAATTCAATTTTGTGTGATGAAATCCATGAAATTTCACCATTCCTTAAAAACAGCCGTAGAATGAAGCATTGCGCATTTCTAGTTAATGTTTGGTGCTAATTAGTACCCTATAACACTGGAAAATGATGTCGTAGTTTTCCCAAGTGAAAATTTAGCAATTTTGAATTTATCCAGCTCAATTCTTCAGAAAATTTATATTGTTTCAAATTTGCCGTCTCTAAGTCAAATTTCATTTAAAGAGGTTAAGAATAGCGCCGTCAATTCGAAGAAAAAGTTAAAACCCCATAGTTTTCTCAAGAAAATAGATTTGCGGTTTTTGGTTGTTCTTAAACTTACCGCTGACTTGCAACTACAAATACTGATTTTATTTGCATAAAAAAAATTGAATTAAGGTTGTGTACAAGAGTCGTCTACCATTATTTTTTTAAAATTTTTGGAGACTGGTCGGTCCTTGCCTAAGGGAGATTCCTGAATTTCTTCCTCAGTCATCTCTTTAACCTCGCCGCTGTGCATATTCATTTTTGCTCGCTTATGACAGTCAGTATATATTCCACGAAGAAGAGTAGATCTTCTCTCGAATATTGCAAAGACGTAGCCATCGAGCGCTGATAAAATAGTTTGTTCTTCAGTTGGCGTGGGCACAAGGACATTATTTCTTGCTCTCACTTGAATTGGTGCATCGCGAGGAAAAGTGTATCTTCGAATTTCAAATCGCCGATTCGGATTTGCGTGGGGGATCAGCCTAACAGATCTGAGTTCTTCAATTTTGAGTTTACCTAGACGTAAATGAGGCGAGCGACTGGCAGGAGGAGACCTGGACCTGGCACGAGGATCAGAAGGTCTGACCGGAGAACCCGGAGAATGAGGTCTGGCATGAGAAGGAGACGATTCAGGAGCATAAGAAGGTTCGCCACGAGGAATGCCAGGAACAGGGGTCTCATTAGGTAAATCCCCGGACTGTGAACTCAACTCTGCAACAAGAACCGGATTATATTTTGGGGGTACCTCCTGAGTCTCCTGAGTCTCTTGGATTTTTCCCGAAAGAAAAATGTTATAAGTAAAGTTTTCTCTGCTAAAAAGACCTTTAATTTTGCCTTCAAGCAAAGTTCGTACTCGTAAAAGCTATAAAAAATGAATAGAATGTTCACAAATATCACAACCACTTAGTGAATAACTTATTAAATCTTCTTTTTTCTCATAATATCTTGCCCACTGTACATTCTAGATGACAATTTTCTGGAGATGAACTAATGTAGATTAAATTATCCTAAAACTAAAAGTTAAATTTGTTCTGTCACATAACGAAAGCTATAGTGTCTTATAATAGACTGGATTTTTTCTAGAATTTTGTTATGGATCGCATTTTTTCAAATTTACTTTTAATTATTTTATCAACGAAAGGGGAGTAGAAAGTCAGTCAATTTTAATCATACAGAAACTTATGGAGAACTCAAAATTAAAGGTTCTAAGCAGAAAAAGCTTCAATTGGTACCAGTTGTTGTATTTTTACATTCTCATCATAATGAGAAGGTGTTTGTCTGTCGTTGTCGTTGTAGTCTGTAAACACGGTAACATTGGAAGAAATCGTCCGATCAGATTTCCCTGTGGCACACTTTATAAGGATATGCAAATAATACCCAAGTTTGTCAGCCAACTATTTTAGACGAAATTTCAAAAAGTTAGAGCATTTTCAAAATTGATGAGACCATTTTTTACAAAATTTAAAATTTGTATGTAAGACCATTCGTAATACTCGATCGCACAAAAAATAATGAAAAACCAAAAAGTAAATTTTGCGGTCAAGCTGTGCAAGATACGAAAAAATATGAATTCACAAAAATTTCGCACCCATAAATGATGTTAAAATTTCTTGCAAACGACTTTTTGAGAGAATATGTAGTTTTTTTAATTGTAAAAAAACGAAATAAAAAAAGTGAAATTTTTAACCATTTTTTTGTAGAATACGCCCTTTTTAAATTATGAAAACAAGACAATGAAAATATGTGTGTTTCAATACCAGTGCATACTATGAATTGTGATAATAAAAGTTTATGGAAATTATTAAACCATTCTCACTTGTTTAAACCATTTTTTCCTGTTTATCGTGAAATTTTATTATTTTGTGGAATTAATGATGTCGTTAATATATGTTTGATTATATACTAGGTTTGAAATTCCAATTATTTTACGTAAATTCAATTTCTTTCACAATTAATAATTTATTTAAATTGTCAATTATACTCTTTAAAGTTCCACCAACCCAATTTCGTATGAAAAGTATTCCTGTTAATTTGAGAGGATTTTTCGCTCTTGAAGAGGATTATTCTGAAATAAGGAGGATCCTCCTAAAGAAAGAGGAAAAATCCTCTTAATTAAAGAGGATCCGCTAACGCGTTTTAAATGTAATCTTCTCATTTGGAGAGTATTTCATCTACTTCCAAATATGATAGATTATAGGTTAGGTTTTTTTCAAATAAATACATATATATTTTAAATAAAAATAATATGAAAACTTATTCAAATTACCTATTACTAAATACACTTAATGCTAAATACGATTAATATTAATACTAAATAATATTAATACAATATTAATTAAATTATTAGAATACTTAATGCGTGTGGCCTCTTTTAGTGTTCAATTTATTGATATTTGTTGTTAAATCAAAGTATTTCGAATCAAGTCTGACTCCTCATCAAAAATAATTTGTTTTGCATTAAACATTATTGAAACTTTTTAAAACAGATGTAGAGAAGTGAGGAAAAAATTGATGAGGTTAAAGTACATTTTATAAAAAAAGTATGTTGAGTTGTGAGTTTCAAAAACTATATTAAATTAATTAAATTAAATTATTAAATTAAATTATTTTATATACAAAATACTTTTATTAAGCCAACCAATTTGATCATTTTCAAATTTAGCGAAAATATAATTTGTTGAAACTTTAACCTCAACATACACTTATCAGCATCTTGATAAGGAGTATAATTTATAACGTAGTGGAAACATTTTGAGACCAGCTCGTGGTACAATCAGCATTTTTAGTGGATGATGTGAGAAAAAATCATCCTCCGTGAGACATTTTCAGTAATTACTGTAGTCTACCTCATATGAGTAATAATGATTACTAAACCCGATTGTTTTGAGCAAAGATACAATAAAGTAAATATTTCCATCAGAAGCGGAATTAATCATATAATGTATGATGCCAAAGTGAGGTAACTCTCTTTTAAAGTCTAAAGCCACTACCACATTTGACTTATATTTAACACCTTTTAGTGAAGCCCAACGCACTAGAACAACGTTTATTTGCCTAAATACTGTTGATAACATTGTATAAAATTCAGAATAATTTTCTAAGGAACGAAGCTCACTGTTGTATGTTCAAGGACCTCAAACAGGATCTGGAACGAAAGGCTTCGTAGAAAAGAATCTGTAGGATTGTTGTAATTGATGACTCATAGCTAACGTTAGTGGAAAATTGACTCTCGTACTGACGATATGAGCGCCTTAATTTGAAGGTCGGTGCTTAGACTCCCAACGAATTGACCAAAAATTGATCAAAGGTCCTAGTTTTAACATCAAATCTACGTAGAGTCACATGTAATGGTACTTCGGTTTAAGATTACAATTAAATAAGGAAATACACATTTGATGGTGTTCCGAAATCATAGTTCTTAAATATTCTGACATGTGTCTATTGACATATGAAGCGGTCAAAATTTCGACTATTTCCCTGAATAATAAAAAAGCACCAAACAGGATCATCTTCAGGAATCAGGAATAAAATCACCGGCCATCAGAGCAAAGTATCTGATAAATGTCAAAAATCCTGATGCCGAAAACATAATCTTTTTTTTCTTCAAGTTCTCCTCAGTGATAGGAGGAACTACATCGCCATCCTCTGCTGAACTATAATCGAAATTACGGATTCGCTCGTTTAGTGTTAAAAGATCAAGATACTTTTTCTATTTAACAACATAGTGAATAATCTCCCCCATATCATACTTTCCAACTCCTTCACAAATGTCATGCATTATATCATCATGTGGGTTTTTCGTTGGATTTCCATAACTGGGAATTCTGTTAAAAATACATTTTTCATTTATTCTGGTTTTAGGGAAATCATTTTCAATTACGTCACTTGAATAATTTTTAGAATTACGGAGTAGTGTATGATCAGTACGTAATTGGCTGTGAAGAACATCTTTGTCCACTTTACATATAGAACAAGGGTAATTTGAATTAAAGCTTCAAGTGAAACCCAACAATTCATGCATTCTCAAATTATCACCAAGAATCATAGAGCGGCAGAAATAAATTCGTTATTCATTAACTTTTATACCATGTTCTTCTAAATCAATGAGATCATCAATTATCGGTTTAGAAACTTTTTCATTCTGAAATACTTTATCTTCTAACAAAAAAAGCATGCCTAAAACATATTTTCCAGTGCTGACATACATTCAGAAGGGAAGCAAGCATCAAGTCTATGATGACCAGCGTGGGATCCTAGTGCATTTTTCGGGTTCAAAGTCATCGAAAGATAACAGAAGAGGAAGCACGATTTTATTCTGAAACGTTCGCATTTTCCCGTCAAACTTCACCCTGAACTGCATTTACAAAAGGATCTTTGCTAGCATTGAGCTTTCGAGATTTTTCAATGTGGCCTCAAGTGCTCCTGGCAACTGCAAAGCTCTTCTTAGCACTTCCTTCATATGTACATACTGACCATACAAATTAGAATGGACAAGTTCTGCAGACTTATTCAGTTTTTTGATTTTATATTCAGAACCTATTATGTAAGCTTTATGTTCGACGTACATGTCAGTTTGCTTCAATGCCTGAAGTCTTAGATAGTCAGTTTCAAGACCTTTAAAAGGATTCGAGATTGCATCAAAATAAGATTGGACTCGTAACGTATCCTCAATAGGCACATTATTAGTTCTGATCATTTTCAAAACTTTAGTTTGAAGCACTGACACGCACTCACCACCTATGAATTCGCGAAACAAATAATGCTTGATTGGGAATCTCCTCAAAGGTACCGAATATTCAGGATGATTTACTTTATTTTCAAAATGATATTTAACTGCTCTAAAGGTTTGGAAGCATTTCGAACAAGTAGATGGTGTACACTTATACAAATCAACGGACCTATGCCGTATTTGCATATGCTTTATCAAAGTAGCGACTTTCTGTTACATGTAAAGCAGGAATACACCATTTTAGAACCTATAAACTATTTTCTAGTAACGACGAACAATGTCGAGAACAATTGAAAATTTGAACAGTTGGCTCTGTTTAAATAACGTTAAAACAATAAAACTTTAGAAAAAAAGGCTTCATGTAATCGCGAATGCGAAAATGAAGAATAACAAACTAATTGATTTCCTCTCTGATCTCAATATCTATACTTTTCATTCTTAGTAATTGATTAAAATGTGCAACCATTGTTGATACGACTGCATTCTTCGTGTCATAATCTCTTGAAATTTTATGCAAGCCTTTTTGTATGAAAAGCCATGGGTTATAGGCCTCACGAGGATAATTCGCATGCACTGTGCAGATAGCTTTTACACACGTATCGAAAGCCGCTTTTAAAGTTGTGAAATCGTACTTTATAGTATCAACAACGCAATAGATTCTTCTTAACTTCGTTTTGCTTGGTCCGACTGTCAGAACGAAAGCCTGCAAAGTATCTCCTTTTTTCATCTTATGCGGCCTTTTAGATGTTGAAGCGTCAATATCATTAGACGAATATAAAGGAAAAGTAATCTGTGAAATTTGTAATTTAAAGAAACTATCAGAAAAATGTTTGTGTCGAAACCAAGAAAGTTATTCACAATGAAAACTGAACTTACAGTCACGTGAAGAATGAAAGCTTCCTTACATTCGCTTATCGTAGCTCGAGGGGCAACTGAACCCTTGCCTTTCCCTCTTCTCCTTGGTAAGTTTGGAAATAGATCAGGAATACATTGCAGAACAAAGTTATCCCTTTCAACTGAGAAATTAACATAATATAGTTAGAAAATGAACACTTATAACATAGCAATTAAATAAAGTTAAAGCGAGCCGCCACTTGGATAATTTATTTTTTTAAAGAATGACATAATATTTTAAGTACATCGAAAAAAAGTGGCAGATATATTTACCCGCATATTACTTTATTAAGATAATAGAATATATAAAATGTCCTAAGATGTTATTTAAGAACAATGATACCTTCTGTCAGTTTTTCGAAACCCTCTAGGATCTCTTTAAATTCTTCCTATTTGCATTCCATGGACAGAAGCTTCACCAACACTGACTTTTTCAGACCCCAGTCAGAAACTCAAGCTTGGACTGCATTAGGATACGTTTTTTCGATATCAATGTCAAGCTCTAAAAAAGTATTATGCGTGAACAAGAAAGATAAAGATAAATTTATTTTCGAAAATAAATCACTTCCAAATATTTCGTGCATTTATATTTTGTGTTTTGTATTATTGAAGGAGCTAAATCACCAGTTCTTGTCCCGCGACTAGTCTCAATACTTTGTAGTACTCATAATACTGGTGTAAGGGCATGTATCTGTTATCGGCTGATGTTAAAGTTCTATGGCGAAAGATATAAGTCAATAGCCAGTTTTTCTACATGTCTGACCAAGGCTCTAAGTTTTCCTTTAACCATCCGTTTGCATTCAGGACATCTATTAAGTCTGAAAATGTTTTTTATAATTATATTGCTCACTCAAATTTTACACGAAATTCATTGATTTTGAAGTTCTTCGTCTGATTTTTCGTTTAACAGAACATCACCCGATTTTTACAACTTGGCACAACGGTACTTGACATTTCATGTATAATTTGGAAGCTTCCCTTCATGATTCTTTTGACTCTTGCCATTCGTTTTCGAACCAATGAAATAAACATACTTAAGAAGAAAACTATGGCAGTAATTATTAAACAATTAACAACAAAAAAACTGAAAATAGACTTAGAATATTAAAGGGAACATTAACTCTCATTTGAACCTCTGACAGAAAAATGGATCTTATCTTTTCATCGATTTCTTCATAGTCGTTTGCAGTTGGGCTACAGCCCAACTGACAATTTCAGCAAATTATTCTCTCTGTAATATTTTACAATACTTCTTCCTTTCGCTAAAGTATTTAAGATGTCACCAGTTTTTGAAACCCGGAATAAAGGTCAAATAAAATGTATTTAGATGCTATTTTAAATTATAGTAGTTTCAAAAGTTTTAAATTGATATTTTTTGGACTTCTTAATTTACTTCCAATCCATTTGCAAGTTCGTTTGAATTTACTTTCTTTTGGGAATTCGTGTTTTCTCTTCAACGGATCTTCAAGTATGCCATTAATCTTGCTGCCAGATGCTGCATGACTTGTATCAGGAGTCAGAAAAATGGTATTACTTGGGCTTTCAGTTACGTTATCCTAAAAAGGAAATTAGTAAAGCATGCATTAACTGAGTCAGTTGCAAATAGAAAATAAAAATAATAATATAAATGACAAAAATGATTGGAATTTGAAATAAGTCCTTATGATATACCTGAGTATCAACATTTATTAGAACTTTGGTTCGTAATATGCGTTCGGAGCTGGCGCTTTCAAAACTCTTCACTATAGGTATTGTCCTATATTATAAAACAATTATTATATAGTTAATTTAATAAATTTATAGATTTTCACTCACTTTACTAATTCGAAAATTAATTTGCAATTTAACTCCAAGTTCAAATCATAAAAACAGTTTGCAGTGTGACTATAAACATATTCTTTTGGCCAATGACAGGTGAACGTTCGGCCCTAATTTTTATATATTAGGACGGCAAAATTTGCCAGAAAAAAGGTCTTGCGGACTAGAACTTTGAAGCCCGGAAAAATGTTGTAGATTTGTATATACTACTTTATTTTATTGTTTATTTATTACGCAAAAATTTGCCACAACCTGTTCGTCGTAACCCAATTTCCGATTGAGTGGCGTATTTCGCGGTGACAAAACGTTTTTTTTTCAACTTACGGACTCTAATTTTTCTAATAGAAGCGGCATTTTTGCCATTCTTTTTCATTTTTCGTCACTTAAGACATTGTTTTCTGAAAAGGAAGGACAACAAGCATAAAGAGAAAATGCATGCGAGTATTGTTATACGGGAATAGAGAAAAGAACATTATATAGCAATGAAGAAATCATACAATTTGTACACCACATGCATAAAGAAATGCAGAATCTAAAAATGTACTTACTTTCGAATGACTGCAGATACATGCTGAGGTCCAAATTTTTTAACAGAGAAATCGGCACTTTATCCATCTTTTTAAATTAATAATTCATTGCGTCCTTGAAAATCCACCGTTTCACTCATGACCGACCGACACTCAACAAGTTAGGTTATTACGTTTGATTGGCTACGCATGTGCAAGTTCTGATCTGAGAGTAATTCCTCTAAACATTAGAGGATTATACTCAATCTGAGCGGAAAATGCAAAAGTCTTTCTTTTGCCATCTCCCCTCTCAAAAAAAGATGAAAATCTTCTAACTTCTAGAGGAATGTCCTCCTTTTGAGAGGAAAATATGATAGAATTGAAGAACAGGAATTTTCCTCTCAAATTAAGATTTTTTTTTCTCGGTATATAATTGTAACCATTAAAAATTAAAGCAATGGTTCAATTATTGAGGTATCAATTTCAGATATTTTAATTGTGATCTACTTCGATTATATAACACAATTTTTAATTTGATTACAAGATTCGTGAGTTTGAAAAGATTTTAAGGATTTTATAGGACCTCCAATTATTTCAAAGTATTTGTAGGATTAAAAAAAAGTTATGATGTTTTATCAGATTCCAAAGTATTTCAAAAAGTTTTTGTAGGATTTCCGAAGATTTTAAGCTCAGTTTTATGGCATCCGTTAAGAACATTGGGAAATAAATTAAATTGAATTAAATTTAGAGAAATGCCTAGGGATTTCAAAAGTGTCATGAGATTTGTAGATATTTCAAGGAATTTAAAAAGATTTAAAGTATTTTATTGGATCTTCAAGAATTTCAAAGATTTCTAGGGATTTCTAAGGATTTTAGCGGATTGTTTTTTTAGATAACTTTAATGAGTAAGGGCAATATCATTTATGTTCAAGGGATTTTACATAATTTCCACTTATTCTGACAAGAATGTTGAGAAAATTCTAAAATTTGAAGGTATTTCAAAGAATTTTCTAGGATTTTCAAAGGACCTCGATCCTCAACTTATGTCAAATGCAGTCTGTGACTGTTACGACCTACTGCATGGTTTCTAAAAATAAACTTGCTCATCTTCTCAAGTTTGAGAGATCTCCGATGAAAAAGGGTGAAATTGATCATTCATCTCAATTCTAAGTCAGCCGCCGTTTCAGATTTTTTCAAAATTTTGAAAAGATTTTTTCATGAAATGTAGATCTCTTTTGTTATAATATATATAAAATACCATTTTTGGTCATAATATATGGTTCCCCAACGCAGCAGACTTATTTTGAAATATTTTAAAAAATTTCACGTTTTACCCTATTGTTAACCATATGGACAACTTCAATTTTGCTAAACTTTGGAGCACATCATTTTTTGGTCATAAATGAAATCCGTACCTGGGAGGAAAGGAATTGAAAACAAATTCGCCATTTTTTTCAGGGTCACCCTAATGTACACGTCCACATATGGTACGAATTCTGCATCAATAGGGACCCCGTAGCATTCCATTTTTTCACAAAAACATTCTGATCTGAATTCTCCTGGGATCAATTCAGATCAAATTCGTAATTAATTCGGAAAAACTGAAATAAAGTTTGAAACGAAGCAGCAATTGGTATAGAATGTTTATCAAATCGCACATATTCTGATTAGTGGATAGCTTTAAATAATGTATCTAAGAATATAGATATGGTATATTATTATATTCACCAATAGAATTGAGGATCACCGCAAAGGACAAGACCAGAGTAAAAATAATCCTCATTTTGTTTTTATGAGAGGTAAAACTAGAAATTGTATTAATGAAGACTTGGATTAACAATTCAATTAAGGAATACTCCAGTTCCTTATCAAGTTGTATAATATATCTTATAGTCGTTATCTCAGAGATCGTAGGCGTCAAGGTTGTCCTTATCAGAAATTCACATTTCATTTGTGTATTTTTGAGGAAAAACACCCAATTACTATATTCGTTAAAACTGATATCACAATTTACATAATCTTTTACATATGTGCCAGGTGAATCTACATCAATTTTTGAAATCAAAGTAGGCCACCTAATTAAGAGCAGAATATGTATAATAAAATATATTTAAAAATCTTCATTATGAAGTACCCTATAGAATATTTTGAAACAAATTTTGAAAAGTCATTTTAGAATCTATACAAGTTGGCGGGATTGAATGTATCAAAATTATTTTCAGAATTGTCTAGGTAGGGGAGATTGATGGTATACTGTAATCCCGCCATGTTTTATGTCTAAAATATCTTTTTAAAATTAATTGGAATAGATTCGTTAGGGCACTTTATAGAAAAAGTTTCTGAATATATTTTATCATGAATATTTTTACCAACCCTGCAATTTTACCTTTTTTGGAAAAAAGTGCAACTGTTTGGTCGAAAATTAATCTTTTTTGGTTCAGTATCAAACTACTTGGTTGTCGCTGGAACAACTTTGTCAGACACTTATTTCTTTGCTCAAGATTCATCATTTCATTCGACAATTCATCTCTCTAGTTAAAAATTCGGTTTTTGTTGGTTGAAAATTATGCTTTTTAACGGGAAATTAAACTATTCCAGTTGAAGATTCATCATTCTGGTTAAAAATTTAACTATTTTGTTGAAAATGCAACTATTTGTTTGAAAGTTAAAGTATTTCCTCAAAAGTTCATCTATTTTATTTCAAATTCATCTCTTTTGCTTTAAATTGGAATTATTTGTTTGTAAATGCGACTGGTTGTTTAAGAATTATTTTTGTTTCAATTGATATTTTTGGTCGAAAAGTATCTGTATGGTTAAAAATGTATCTTTTTGAGTTTAAAAATGAACTGTTTTTAAAACAGTTGACTTTTTAGCTCAATAATCGTTTATGGTAGGAAAGTCATATTTTTTGTTGAAATGATTAAGGTCGAAACTATTGAATATTAATCTAGAATTGTTTTGTTCCGTTTATAAAAGATTCTATGTTAAAAATATTACAATATTAAAATGCTGGTTTTTGAATCCTTATCATAGGGGAAAATGAAAAATATGTTAGGCCCTTTTTTTACAATTTACATTACCATCGGAAATTATCTCCGCAGCTGGTGCGAACAACACTCAAAACTGATCACTTTTAAACACGTTAACTCGATCGGACGGAAAGCTGGACTTTCTTATAATAAAAGTTTGGAAAGCTTATGAAATTTCACGTCAAATGACATCTAGTAGACTTTTTTCCACTAGGTTCAGACTAGTCTGACTTTAGGAGATGATATATCAGATGAAAATGTGAAATTTATACGACCAAATGTCCGGAATGTCATTTCGGTAAGCTTGGTGGTTAGGGTTCAATTCTCCGTTCCCGCGAATTTCGATTTTTTTTAACATTCTCTAGAAACATCACGTTACGTTTGTGGTAATATTACAATACGTGTATGGAAACATAACAGTACCTGCATCTGAAAGCTAAAATATCATGTATTGGAACGTTACCTTACGTCTCGGAAGTCAACTTTCAATACGTTTAATGGAATGTTCCAACAAACATTTTTTAGAGTGTATATATCGACGCCTCCAAACGCGACGTGAAGCAGTATGGAATAGGGGCGTCGATATCACGTTGATTCTTATTTACTGTAATCTCCACATTTTTTGAAAAGTAGTCAATACGTAGAATAACGTACAAAAAAAATTTCTTTTGAAAGAAAAAAGGTTCAATTAGTTTATTAAAAATTGATATTTTTTTTTTTCAAATTCAATGATTTTATATCCGGAAGAAAGATACATGAAAATTCACGAGAAAAATGTTAATCATGCTACAATGCTACAATGTTATACAGTTTCATATCCAATAAAAGTCGACAATCTATATTTCTCTCCAGAAAACAGATTTGCGGTTTTCAGTTGTTTCTATTGTACTTGGCAGCAATTTTCTACCGGAATTCTTGGTATTATTTACAAAAAAATTAATTTGCTTTCATGAACGAAAGTCATCTCCCAAAATTTTTTCAAAATTTCTTGAAATTGGGTGATCCTTTCCTAGGGGAGTTTCCGCGATTTCTTCAGTGGTCATATCTTTAACCTCCCCAGTGTGCATGTTAAATTTTACCCGTTTACGAATGCCAGTTTTATATATTCCACGAAGAACAGTATATCTTTTCTCGCATATAGCAAAGATGCAGCCATCGGCGGCCAATAATACAGTTTGTTCTTCGGTTGGCGTGGGCCCAAGGATGTGATTTTTTCCTGTCACTTGAATTGGTGCATCGCGAGGAAAAGTGTATCTCCGAATTTCAAATCGCTGGTTCGGATTTGCGTGCGGGATCAGCCTAACAGATCTGAGTTCTTCAATTTTGAGTTTACTTAGACGTAAATGAGGCGAGCGACTGGCAGGAGGAGACCTAGACCTGGCACGAAGAGAAGACTCGGCGGGGGGAGAAGCCCCGACCGGAGACTGAGATCTGGCAGGTGGAAGAGACGTTTCAGGAGAATGAGAAGGTTCGCCACGAGGCACACTAGGAATAGGGTCGCCATTGGGTAAACAATCAAACTGCAAACTGAACTCTGCAACAAGAAACAGAAGATTCAATTTGCTGGTGCTCTGAAACAAGTTTAAATAAAATAGAAAGAAGTAGATTAAATTATGTTCATAAGTAAAACATAAAATTAATACGAGATTTTAAGACATTTTTAAAATGGTGGACTCATAAAAAATAACCAAAATAGTAATAGTAATAGTAGCGGGTGCAATTTTTCAGATTAGCACCTGCTCCCAGCGAAATCCTTCGATTTTTCTTATGACAATCCTTTAACAATATATGTTGCTGACCGATTCATTTTTCAAACATAGGAGCAAAAAGAGTAAAACGAAAATTAGCCACGTGTTGCAGGTTCATCCTAATGTACACGTGCACATATTATGGTATGAATTCCGTATTAATAGGGACACTTTTGAAATACAATTTTTTTACACACTCCCTTTGGGTTCCTCCGCAATAAATTTAGATTAAATTTGTACTTAATTCGGACAAACTCAAATGAAGTTTGAAAGAAAACCACAAATAAGGTGGGATTTAGATTAAATTGCACACATTCTGACTTGCGTATAGTTTGAAACATGTAATTAACACTATACATATATATTATATTATTATATTCACCAATAGAGTTGAGGGTAACGCCCAAGCAGAAGACCAGAGTAGAAGCTATCCTCATTTTTACTTATTAGAGGAAAAACTGGTTAATATATTGATGAAGAAATTGAACTACACTGTAACAAATGTATATTCTAGTTCTGATTATATTATATAGTGTATCTTACAATCGTTATCTTAAAGATTAGAATATTAGAGGCGTCAAGCTTGTCTTGTTCAGATATATTTACATCTCATTAGAATATGTTTCAAGGAAAAAATTTAATTACTGAATTCGCTGAAACCGTTATCACAATTTATATAATCTATTACGTATTAGTGGAACTAGAAAAAGAATATTTATAATAAAGTGTATTAGGAAACTTTTTTGTTATAAAGTTCTTGACAGAATTTTTTTTTAATTTCAAAAAGCCATTTTAGACTTTATTCCGTAAGACCCAGCTATTGAAGATTTGTGGCAGAAAGCTTTAATTTGGAAAAATTTTACGGTAAAATTTCGTGAATACATTTACAGTAAACATTTTTTATCTCGACGAAAAAATCCTAAAAGGATCTGATGGTATTATTTGGTTAAAGGTAAATAAATATATATTTACTGTAAAATCGAAATTACAATTTACAAATAATACACAAGTAAGACGAAAGTAGATCTAAAAAATAGAGGGCTTTTAATTTTAAATTTTCAAAATTAATAATTTTAATTTTAAACTATGTAGAATTCAAAGTTCTTGAATTTTGAAGAGTTAAAATTAAAAATTCTAAAAATTTTGAAATATAGGGATACAAATTATTCAAATTTCACGATTTATATTTTGAAGGTATGTCGTTTGGCAAGAAAATCACAGAATTTTTGTTTTCGAAACCCAAAACCTGCATAACCCTTAATTATAAATTATCAAAACCAAAAACTCTTCAATTTCAAAGGTTTACAATTTAAAT
>JAABKJ010003668.1:0-25604 GCA_011634705.1 Andricus grossulariae | reverse complement strand
ACTTTTCTAAAAGTTGATCAATATACATGTATATGAAATTTAATATACAGCCTCTTAATTAATATTTCATAGACCGAAATTTTAGATTTAATATACAAATGTATAGTAAATCTATATTAAAATTACAAACATTTTTAACAGTGTAGGTTAGGATGCAATGTTTCATTGTATTAGATTGTGCAGTGTGTTAATTGTGATGCAAACGTGTATAAACAGTGTTGTGGATGAAAAATACAGCAAATGTATCAAAAACGACTTAAACCCGCAATATATATGAAATTCAGGGTCATGTAATAGACCAGTCTAGTATTTGGGAGTTTTCTTACTGAAGAATTTAATTTTTACGTAGATATAAATCGTTTTTCTAGTCACCGTTTGTATAGAGTTAGTTACGGTAGAGGTTAGGATTGAGAATTGCGTCATTTTAACGTTAAATACTTTAAATGTTCCGTAACTTTTTTGAAAAATATGTGTAATATATGTTTTCGGTTTATAATACCCTAACTTAACGATACTCTTACTTATAAATAATATATAATAAGTAATTCAATTAAGTGGCCCATCCCGTCCCAAGCATGGGGCTATGAGGCAAGCGCACTGCTTTTTTATTTTCGTTTCTAATTCCGCATACACTTTTTTATTTACTTTTATCTTAGCAAAATTATAATTAAAAATGTTTTTAGCATATTTATAACGACTTACTTTCAAGCAATGAATGAGCAGATTTTAAATATTGACGTGAAAAAGACAACTATGCCCATCTCGCACCACCCTACCCTATTCATTACTGACATAAAAAGTACACTTTTATCAGAACATAAGTAAATTGAGGTGAGGTAAACACAAAAGGGCCACTTTCAAACCGAAAGTCTGAGAAAATATTCTTTGCTCAAATCTCGCTTGAAAGATAAAAGGTGATAATTCATATGCCGATCAAAATAAATCGGCAGAAACCGGACCCGCCTGAGAATTGCGTTTTGCGTGAAACTGTGCAATTTATTTGACAAAAGGAGATGTAGGTAATGTGATGGGGAGGGGAGGGTGTTTGTGACATATTCGTATTATGGAGGTTCGGTTGAAGGAAGATGGGCATCGACAGAGATCGAGAACGTGAGAAATCTATGTCTCGCGCTCGGTGGATAACGTACGTCAAGTGTGGCTCGATCGGTCGATCGACCGACCGGTCCATCGACCGACCGCACGCACGGTTGCGGTTATATTTCACGCAACGTGCAGACACTGTAGCCCACCTTACCTTATATGCATTCGCGGGGCTTCGTTCTTATCTTTCACACGGAGCCGACGCAACTGATCGCAACGATTTCTGTGCGACTCACCTTCATTTTCCCTCCCAACGTTTCAACAACACAAATAAAAATAAAAAAAACCGGTCTTGAAACCGAGCTTTGAATCAAATCTGAGCTACCGAATTTCAGGTACATTCACTTTGAATTGATGGGGCTTCCATCTTGTATTAATTTAATCCAATTTTTTAGTTTCGAGGCATCAGTAGTGGGACACTTGAGGCAGGGTGTCTAGCCTTTTTGCAACAAAAAAATTCCAGGACTTTTCCAGGTTTTCCAGGGGGAAAAAAAATTAATTTTTCAAGGTACCTTTTTTATAGTAAAAAGATAATTTTCACGAAACATGCCTCGAAATTCGGATTTTAGGGTCAAAAGCCCGTTTCTTGGTGAATCTTCTTTTATGACGGTGAAAAATCACGACGCTACATTCGAAAATATTTTGAACATTCTCATTTTTTAAGCTTTAAAAATAATTTAAAAAAATATATAATTGATTAAGCTGATTTAAATTTAATTTCCAAAAAAATAATTAAATTTTTATCCAAGTAGTTGAATTTGTAACCAAATTGTTGAATTTTCAACTTACAAAGATGACGTTTCAACCAAATGATCGAATTTTAAACAAAGAAGATTAATCTGAACCAAAAACAGTTGCATTTTCAACGAAATAATAGAATTTTTAGAAGACAGCTTAATTCTTAGCAAAAAAAGGTGAACTTTAAATCTAAAAGGACGAATTTTTTGTCCAAATAGACAAATGTTCAAGAAAATAGTTGAATTTTCAACCAAACAAGACAAATTTTCAAGCTGAGACATGAATTTTCGATCAAAATGATGAAACTTAAAAAAAAAAATTTTTAACAGAGTAGTTCAACTTTTAATCCGAAATTCAAATTTTTTAATAAAAAAGACGAATTTTCGATAAATAAAGCTTTTTCAGACAAGACAGAAACAAATTTCATCCAAATTGTTAAATTTTCAAACCAAAGACGAATTTTTTGTAAAAAAGTTGCATTTTCAACCCGAAAATATAAATTTCAACCAAAATTGTTAGTTTTCTACCAATAAAGACGAATTTTTAACCAAAAAGATAATTTTTCAGCAAAAAATGGAAGTTACATTTTCAGGTAAAAAAAATAATTCTAAATAAAAAAATAACTAATTTTCAATCAAATAATTCAATTTTCAACCTAAGAGATGAATCTTCAGCCAAAAAATTAATTTTCATCAAATTGGTTCAACTTTTACGCAAGTAATTGAATTTTCGATTTACAAAATAAATTTTCAGCCAAAAATGGAGAAGTCACATTTTTCGATAAAAAATTTATTTTTTAACAAAAAAAAAAAAGTTTCAACGAAGTAGTTCAACTGGAATAGTTAAATTTTTAATTGAAAAAATTAATTAAAAAAAAAAAAATTCAATAAAATAGTTCCATTTTGAACCCAAGAGATGAATTTTCAAATAGAAAAATTAATTTTTAACGAAGTGGTTCAACTTTTACCAGAGTATATAGTTGAATTTTCAATTAAAAAGAAAAAAAAAAAAAGAATTTTCAGCCAAAGAAGGAATAGTTACATTTTCAACTTGAAAAATTAATTATTCAAAAAAAAAAAAGTTTTTAATTAAGTAGTTAAACTTTCAACCAACGAAATTAATTTTTAATAAAAATAATTAATCTTTACCTGAAATAGTTCAATTTTCAATTTAAAAAGTTAATTTTTATCAAAAAAGATTATTTTTTCAACTAAAATGAGGAATTTTCAACAACAAAAAAATGATTTTTTAATGAATTAGCTCAACCTTCACCAAAATAATAGAATTTTCTACCAAAAAAGATGAATTCAAGATCATTATATCAGGGTAGTCTCAAACATCATTTTCAAAATTCTGTCTTTATTTTAACCAATTTATCATTTTCCCTGACCATTAATATTCAAACACCAAAATCTGAACCTTTTTCCATTTTCAACATAGAATCTTTTATAAATGAAATAAAACAAATTCAAATTCAAATTAAAAAGTTTCAAATTTATTATCCTTGACAGTTAAAGTACCTCTTATTGAAATTCCCGGGTTTTTCTGGTAAATTTTTTATTTTTCCGGTCTGGTAATTATATTTATTTTAAAAAATTCCCTGTTCCATGTCAGAATTATAATTCTTTTAGAAAATTCCCTTTTCTAAATCAGAATTACATATAATTACTTTATATTCTTGTTTCACAAAATGAAAGACCCTGGGTTCCCATTATTTTGCTTTTTAAATACATAAAAAACAACTGTATACAATTTGGTCCCAATCAAAAATAAGTGTTTGTCAAGAATTCTGGCAAAATTATAGAACTTTATGAAATACATCTTTTTGTTTTATTAATTTTTGTCACTGAAACAACACTCTTCGAGAAAAATGAAAAAAGGGTGACTTTTTCAAACAATTGTTTTTTATATTTTTCAAAATCAGTGGGCACTTTTTATTTTATTTGTTAGTGGAGTCCCTGAAATATATAGTTATTAACTAAGAATAATTAAACATTGTTAAAAAATCTAATAAATTTGTTCTAACCAGCTCATTTGTGCAGTTTTCAACAAAAATTGTTTCAATTTTGCCATAAAAAGAAGTGTGGAAAACCCAAAGTTGGCGCTCAATTACAAATTCCAAAAATAGCTCATTTCTGCAGTGTTTAATTAAATATTTTTTAACTTTGCTGAAAAAAAAATGGACTTTAAAAATCACTGGATAATTCAATAAGTCCAAAATGTTTAAAAAATCCAAGATGGCAGTCAATTAAAAATTCAAAAAAAGTTTTAAAGAAAATATTTTAAAACTTTGCTAGAGAAAGAAGTTTCATATTGAAAATCATTCGATGATCCAAGAAGTCCCCAATTTTGAAAAAGAAATTAAAGAAAGGCCGCCAGTCCAATTTAAAAAATGGTTTTACTTTTGTACTTTGCAACGAATTCATCCTAAAGTTTTGCAGAAAATTAAGTTTATATTAGAGCATTTTGTGTTGATATTAGACCTTCAAAATTTTGGAAAAAATCTTTTGCGTTTTTGAAATTCTGTTCCTCCTTAAATGTTTAATTTTCCTGTCCACCATTCACTTTGCATTAATTTATTAGATTTGTTTTCAACGTTTAAAAACTGACAAAGTTACGAAATTAAAACATTTTGCACAATTTCTCCCAAGTTAATTTTATGGTAAACTTCAATTGCCTGAGGCCATTTGCCTAAATTGATTTGGCTCAAATTTGGAGGACATTCTATTTTCTGGCATTAATACCATGATCGCGAGTGGGAGAAAGTAACTTTCAAAAATAGCAAATAAGGACCACCCAATTGGACAGCCTCTCATTCTCCTATTCAAAATTCCTTTCAAGCGCTGTGGAAATTATTAATGGGGTATACTTTGTAAATGTGCAAAATCATCAGAAATGAGCCAGACAACTTTCTTATGGTATATTTAAACTTTTACGCCATGAAGCTTCATCTTAGAAATAAATTTAATATTTACTTGCTTATTTAATATTCTTAGCCGAGAATCAGAGGGTGAGGCCCACTACTGAAGGTTGTCACATTACTGGTACCATAACCCTAGGCCTAGATAAAATCATCTTGACAAAAATTTTAATCTGAGAGGATGAGCGGCCAAACTTTTGGTTAAAATTCTGGGCCTTTTAACTTCTGAACCTTTCGATTTCGGGACGGATAATTTTTCACGTCTCGAATTTCGGGGGCTCAGAATTCACGGCGTTGCTTCTTTTTTTTTTTGCCTGAAATATTTCCCGTGAGAGGTCAGAGAAGCTTGGGGCCTTGGGGGAGAAAAGTGAAAAGGAAACCGGCGGTTACCGGAGGCAGTTTTTGTTTCTCGGATACTTTCTACTCGAGTGACTATGAGATGCACGGGGTGTCGTTGGTTGCACTTATGGACAGGTAGATGCCGTGGGCAGGTAGAAAGCTATAAACACGGTAGTAGATCGTAGATGTCGAAAATACATAGAAGACGTATGTTGCTACTGATCAGACCCACGTTCTCAGGGTGGGGTCTTGGTTCTTGAGAACCTCCCAGATCGGATCAGATTTTTCACTTTTTTCGAATCAACAAAGAAAGGGAGATAAATATCTATATGATTGGTTAAGCAAATATGAGGGGTGAGGAAAATTATCTAATGATGGATCAGGAAACCTTTTTAGAATTTTAGATCATTAGAGGACTTCAGGAATCTTTCACACATGTTTATTAAACATCTCGAAAACATTGGCCAGACTTCACAACACAAAATGCTCTCAAAATAGGATGATTTTTCACGAAAATAGGGGAATAATATGAAAATAACATCTTTTACATAACATTAATGTAGCACCAGAAAAAGATTTTTTTACAAAGAGAAATGAATTTTCAACAAACAAATTTTTTAACCAAAAAAGATGAATTTTCAATCTGAAAGGACGTATGTTAACAAAATAGTTCATTTGGGACCGAAAAAGACGAATTTTTGGAAGATTCTTGAATTTTCAACAAAAAGGTTAATTTTCAACCAAGAAAGCTGAATTGTCAACGAAATAGTTGAACTTTCAACTTCAAACAAAAAAAGTTTTTGTAGTTGAATTTTCAACGAAGAAAGATGAATTTTCAATCCAAAAGGACAAATTTTCAACAAAACAGTTAGTTTGCGACCAAAGAAAGGTGAATTTTTTAGAAGACAGTACAGCCCTAAAAGCTAAATTTTAATCAAAGTAGTTTATTTTTAACCAAAAGAGATGAGTTTTCAATCAAAAAGGACGCGTTTTCTAACCAAAAGACGAATGATCAACAAAGCAGTTAATTTTTATTAAAAAAAAAAAAACTAAATTTTCGACAAAATAGTTGAATTTTTAACCAAGCAGTTGAATTTTCTACCAAATGGTCGAATTTTTAAACAAAACAGGATGAATTTCCTATTCAGAAAGACGAATGTTAAATAAGGCAGATAATTTTTGATAAAAAAAAGATGACTTTTTAACAAAATAGTTGAATTTTCAACAAAATAGTTGAGTTTTTAAAAAATAGTTGAATTTTCAACAAAATAATTAAAATTTCAACAAAATAGTTGAATTTTAAACCATGTAGTTGAATTTTTAACCAAATAGTTAAATTTTCAAACAAAAAAGATTTAACTTCAACCAAAACAATTGCTTTTTTCACCAACCAGTTAAACTTTTAGGAACAAAGTTCATTTTTAACTAACAAAGATGAATTTTCAACAAAAAAGGACGAATTTTCTATTCAAAAAGACGGATGTGCAACAAAGCAGTTAATTTTTTATAAAAAATTTGAATTTTTAATTAAATAGTTGAATCTTCAACAAAATAATCAAAATTTTAACAAAATAGTTGAATTTTTAATCGAGTAGTTGAATTTTCAACCAAGAAAGATGCATTTCCAACAAAGAAAGATGACTTTTCCACTAAAAAGGTGAATTTTTAATCAAGAAGAACGAATTTTTTATCCAATAAGATGAATGTGCGAAAAAAGTTAAATTTTCAAAGAAAAAAAGGTGACTTTTTAACAAAACGTTGAATTTCCAACAAAATAATTAAATTTTCAACGAAACAGTTACATTTTTAACCGAAAAGATAAAAATTATACCAAGAGATTCCACCAAAAACAGGAATTTTCATCAAAATCGTTCAATTTTCAACCAAAAAAGATTTTTCAGTCTAGAAAGAAAAAAATAATGACAACCAAATTGAGCAATTTTTAATTTTATAGAAGAAACAGTTGAATTCAACAATAAAACTCATTTCCGACCGAAGAGATGAAATTTCAACTAAAATGAATTCTTAACAAAAAATGTAATACTTGATCTTTAAAATAAAAACGTGTCATCAAATATCTGATATTTCTACCAAAATACATGAATTTTCAACCCAAAATGACGAATTTTAAACCAAAAAGGATATCCAACAAAATGTTCGAATTTTCAACAAAATATTCCCATTTTCCACCAACTAGTAGCATAGACTTCTCAACCAAAACGAAATAACTTTCAACAAAAATAGTAGAATTTTCTTATTGGCTTCTATTAATTCAATTTGCATTTAAGCAAAAAAACGTGAAAAAAGGTAAGAAGTGGGCATTTTTTTAAACAAGGGAAAAAGGAGAAAAAATGTGAAGTATGCGTTAGGTCTGGCAAGGAATTAGACGGACAATTTGAAAAGTACTTTATAATTAAAAGATGCATCCCTGAAACCAATCGACAGTACCGATTCTTGTATCTCAGGCACGTATGAGGCGACGGGCCCCCGTTCATCCGGTATCGGGTTGTGGAATAAATTGAACCAACGAATACGAAGAGTCGAGGAGAAGCTTCTTAGAATGACAAAACGTCCCTTATCCCTTCTAACACACATATACGTTCTTATACGAATATACGCCGAATGCATGACAACCGACACCCTCGATGGTGTCCACCATAACGTCCCTCACTTCGACTCCTCGCACAAAAGCAGGCTTCCAAACTGAAGTTTCGTTTACAGTTTACAGAAATTCAAGGACTCCACTTTTTTCGGTTTTCTCTTCTAGGCAAGATGACAATCAGAAGGTAAATTCCTCTCTTATCGAAAAAGGCAAACATACTCTCAAGGGATATGCATCTTTCTCAACATTTTCTTCCCTCAAAAAAAAACCCAAAATCCTCGCAAAACAGGGGAAATAAGGTGATTTTTCACGAAAAAAAGGGGAATATTAGAAGAATAAGTTCTTTTAAACAAAATTAATGCTGGTATCATGTCCCTAAGTTTTCTTGAAATCAGATCAGATTACTTTTTCTTGAATAAAAAAAATATACTGCATTTTCAACATAAGATTGTAATTTTCAACCAAAAAAGATGAATTTTCAACAAAAAAGTTCATTTTCAACCAAGAAAGATGAACTTTTTATCTCATAGTTGAATTTTCAAGCAAAACAGGTGAATTTTTTAGAAAAAATTTAACTTTTCACCCGAAAATATACGCTTTCAACCATACAGTTACATTTAAAACCATATAGTTAAACATTGAACCAAATAGTTAAATTTTCAACCTATATGGACTTTCAAACTAAAAAGACGAATTTTCAACCAAGAAAGAATAAAAATTCATTTTTAACCAAGCAGGTGAATTTTCAACCAAATAGTTGAAATTTCAACAAAATAGTTGAATCCTCAATCAAAATAGATTAATTTTTCGAACCAAACTGTTGCATTGTCAACCAAAAAGGATAAAATTTCTACCAAAAGAGATGAATTTTCAAGAATTCTTAAACCAAAAATATGAATTTTCAAACTAGAAGGTTAGTTTTCTGCCAAAAAAGACAAATTTTTAACTAAGAATGGAATAGTTCCAATTACAGTTTCAAACATTAACTTTTAACAAGAAAAAATTAATTTTTAACAAAGTAGTTCAACTTTCAACCAGGAAGTTGAATTTTTAACCAATAAAGATGAGTTCTCAACGAAAAATGTAATAGTCGATACTTCAACCACATGGACTTTTAACAAAATTGTTGAATTCTTAACCGAAACAGATTAATTTTCAACAGAGAAGTTCCATTTTTTACCCAAAATAAATGAATTTTTAAACTAAAAAGACAAATTTGCAACTGAGAAAGATAAAGCAGTTCAACTTTCAACCAAGTAGTTGAATTTTCAACCAAAAGAGATTACTTTTTCACGAAATAGTTGAACTTTCAACAAAATAATTAAATTTTCAAATGAAAGAGATGAATTCTGAAACAGAAATATAACAATAGGCTTTCCAATTAAAAGTTATTACCTAAAAGCATTTTGCTTCCTTATAGGTATGTATCAAATAAATTTTCTTCATAAAGGAAGATTTTTCTCTAACAAAAGAAAAAAAAATGATACTTTCAATACTTTTCAAGTTTAGAAAATCTTATTTTCAGAAAATCAGAGAGCCCATCAAAAAGTCAATCAATGTTTTCTGTTACAACGAACAAGTTTTTAACTCACGGTAGTGTTATATTCCAAATTAAAACAAAAGTTTTCTTTATAGAAATGATGTAACTTTTTTTTAAACTTTCGAAGTCGCTATTGATTAATCAAAAATGGTCATCGAAAGTTTTTTCAATAGATCAATCCACGCGTCTCGAAGACGCAAACAATTACATAAAATACAGTACTATTATATTCCCAATAAAAAAAATCTTTTATAAACAAGGTAGATCATTTTGTTACAAAATTTAAAAACTATATTGGTAGGTTATGGTAGGTCATGATAGGTTCTTCAACTGGGCAATCGAAGAGTCTCGAAGACGCGAAGAAATGTATCATATACATTAATGTTCCATAATCAATATTAAAAATGTTTTCCTCATATCATAAAGATAAGAAAATATTTTTTGAATGTATAAATTGGTATTGCTAGATCATACGAGGTCATAAAAGGTACACCAATGGATCATTCGACGTGTCTCGAAGACGCCAACAAACATGTCAGATACAGTACTGTATAATTCCTAATATGAGACGACTTTCTCATACAAACAGAATACATAACTTATTTTTAACTTAATAAATCGGTACCGGCGTATCACAAAAGATTCAACAATAGGTCAATCAATGCATCACGAGGACGCGAACAAATACACTACATATAATATTGATGCATTATGAATATCAAACAAGTTTTTATCATAACACGGTTCAAAAGTAGATTTGAAAATTTAGGTCATTATAAAACTCCCTCTATGAGAAAGCAATGTGACTTTTCTACCAAAAGATGAATTCTCAATTCAAAAGGACACATTTTGTATCCAAAAGACGAATATAATTAATTTTTTAAAATTTCTTTTTTCACACTGATTTTTGGTGTTTCTTTATACCTCTCAGGTTTGGGTAAGCATATTAACGAGTGCAACAGCGTGTCTACTGTCCATACATCGTAACAACATAGAGGGATGTAAAAGAAACAAATTTGTTGCGCTACGTCAATGTCATCGGGTACAATGGCCATTTACATAAAACATTCCGCGTTGACTGTCATTGGAGCACTATCAAGGAATCACGTAACAATGGTCAGTCGCGATTGTTACGGAAAAGTTAGCCGCGACTGCATTATTCAACAGAAGACAAGTCTGGAAAATATATAAACGGAATCGGCCCAGGCTGTTTATCGATGGTAAAAATAAGCTCCACGCTTTCAAGAGTGCAACGCGAGAGTGCAAAACGCGTTGAACCCATCGCTCTTCAGAAAGATACTTGTTTCCCCCCCCCCCTTTTTGTTTTTTATTTTCATTTTTATTTTTACTTCTCTTGCTTTACAGTTCTCAATCCCTGCCTCCCTTGTTCTTCGCGCGAGCGAGTATTTCGCGGAATTCGATGAGAAAAATGACATTCCCAGTGGCGGAGTAACCATCTTTTTCAAATTTTTGAATATTTTCGATGTCAACAGAATAAGTACACTTACAACGAAAGAAAGGGGTCTCAACTAAAATGACGAATCATCAACCAAAAAAATGATTTTTTAACCAAATTGTTAAATTTTCAATCCAAAAAGACGAATTTTCTAGAAAACAGTTGAATTTTCAACCCGAGAATATGAACTTTCAACAACAGAGTTAGTTCACAACCAATCAGTTGAATTTTTAGTTGAAAAAATTATTTTTTAACAACAAAAAAATCGAATTCTGAATTAAAATTATGAATATTTACACCGAAAAATTCATTTTTAAGAAACTATTAAAGTAGAAAGATAAATTCTCAACAAAATGCATCAATTTTTAACCAAATAGTTGAATTTTCAACCAAAAAGATTAATTTGCTACTAGAAAAGATGAATTTTCAAGAAAATACGAAAATTTTTAAACAATAAGTTGAACGTTCCACCGAGAAGATTAATTTTCTACCACGAAAAAGAATTTTCATCAAATCATATACATTTTCAAATAAAATGATGAATCATTAACAACAAAAAAAATGAATTTTGAACCAAGTTGTTGAATTTTCAATAAAAAAAGAAAAATTTCTAGAAAACAGTTGAATTTTTAACCCGAGAATATGAACATTCAGCAAAAAAGTTAGTTTTCAACAAACTAGTTGAAGTTTTAGTTTAAAACATTAATTCTTAAACAAAAAGAAAAAAACGATTTTTCAACTAAAATTATGAATCTTAAGCCAAACAAAATAACTTTTAAGAAAGTAGTTTAACTGTCAACCAAAGAGTTGAATTTTCTACCAAAAAACTAAATTCTCAAAAAACTACATACATTTTTAATCAAATACTTAGTTGAATTTTCAACCAAGAAGATTAATTTTCTACCAGAAAAGACAAATGTACAGCAAAATACATAAATTTCTAACCAATGAGTTGAATTTTCCACTGAGAAGATTAATTTTCTCCCAAAAGACGAATTTTCAACAAATTACATACATTTGCATCTAAACAGTTCAACAACGGATGTGATTTGTAACTAAATAGTTGCATTTTTAAACTCAAAACATCAGTTTTTAACTAAAAATGGAGTAGTTAAATCTTTATTTAAGAGCATTAATTTTCAATTTGAAAAAAAAAAAAATTTCTGCAAAACAGTTTAATTTTGTACCAAATTGTTGAATCTTCTACTAAACTGTTGAATTTTCATGATAAAATGACGAACAACAACAAGTCAAATTTTCAACCAAATAGCTAAATTTGCAGTTAAAAAATCAATTAAAAAAAAAGAATTTTCAACTAAAATTATAAATCTTCAACCAAGTTGGTTAACTTTTACGAAAGTAGTTTAACTTTCAACCAAGGAGTACCATTTTCAGCGAAAAAATATGAATTCTTAACAAAAAATGTAATAGTTGATATTTCAATAAAAAATTTTTAATTTTGAACCAAGAAGAGATGAATTCAACCATAAAAGAAGAATTTTCAACACATTAGTTCAATCCTCAACCAAAAAAGTTTAATTTTCGACCAAACGGTTGTGATTTTTAACCGAAAAAGCTACTATTTCTACCAAAATAGATGAATTTTGAATTCAAAAAGACGAATTTTCTAAAGAAAAGAGTGACTTTTTAATAAAATTTTTGAATTTTCAACAAAATAATATAATTAACTTCAACTCCAGTTTATCGTAATTCCTGAATTTCTGGAATTGTCTGACCTGTAGCAATCATGGATGTACAATAGAGTGGGCCGAAAAAAAAAATGTCTAGCAATGGATTTCTAAAAAAAACTCTTTAAAAACCTTTTGAATCCTTTGAATACTCTATTCTATTCTATTCTTCTCACAAAATTCCTTTAAAAATGATGAAATCTTTGAAATCCTCTTAAACCACATAAGATCCCATAAAAACGGAAACAGCGTCTTGAAATCCCTTGAAAATCGTTTAAAATACTCTTATAGCTTTAATATTCATTGAAATCTTTAAAATCCCTTGTCACTTTTTAAATCTCTTGAAATTTTTTGGAATCTCATAAAATACACTAATTTCAAATTCTTTGAAATCCAATTCAACTTTTTAAATCTTTAAAGTCCTTAGAAATCCTATAAAATTGCAAAGGCCTAGTGAAATACCCACAAATCCCTCGAAATACTTTAAAATCCCTTAAATTATCTTGAAATTGGTCATTTCTCTTAAAATTGTTATTAAAATTTTTAAAACTGTGAAATCCTTCAAATTCTCTGAAATCCCTTGGAATCTTTTAAAATACTCTAAAAGCTTCGAAAGAAAAAGTGAAAAAATAGTTGAATTAGCGAGCAATTTGAGAAAATAGTAGCATTATTGTGTTTTTTTTTGTAATAGTAGCAAAATAGCTACATCATTAAGAAAAAGTGTCAACAGTGGCATGAGTCCAAGTGTCCCGAAGGAAGATTTACATTGTAATAAAACAAAACGGAATTTATTAATATTATATACTTTCCGAAAGTTTTAACTGAATATGGTAAACAGTTTTCTATCTCTAGTTGGGTTCCTGGGATGATTAGAATATTTAAAAATAGGCTTGAAACGGAGAGAGAAACAGGAAATTAGAAACCACAAGTTTCTTCATGATCTCGTTCATGATTTTCTCAGTTTTGAGAGATAATTTGCGGGACGATGAAAAATATGAATGGATGAGACTTGAAAGTCTAACAGAAGACGCTGACAAAGAACATGCGAACAGACCACCGGATGTAATGTCAACCCTTCCGTGACGCGAGCCCTGTTCCACACAGTAATCGTCGTGATTATTTATTTCTAATAAAGCATAGAAGCCCTTCGACTTGGCCCGTCCCACTTCGGTTTCCGGCTTTATAAAACGTTGCCTTTCAAAATATACATTAACTTCACTCTGACTTCAAAAACAAAAAGATTTATTTTTCTAGCAAAACTTTGGTCTAGAGTCTAAGAGTGTCTAGACATCTAAAGAATTTGTGGTCTTCAAGTTATTTTGACTTTAACTTGATCGTTAATTATGAATTTCTAGAATGAAGATTGAAATTAAATCATTTTCATCGGTTTTCAGTGGTTTCGATCGTTGAGGATAAAGAACTTTGGTTAAGTGTGCACTGATCACATATTTTAAAAGCTTTCAAAGATTTAAGAATGATTTTAAACATTTCAAACGTCTCAGACGATTACAAAGATTTCGGAAGGTTGCAAAATTTCAAAAGATCTCAAATGATTTCAAAGAATTGAAAAGTTTCCAAATATTTCAAAAAGTTACACAGCGATAACGAAATATGGTTAAGAATGCACTGATAACAGATATTATAAGATTTCAAACATCTCAAACGATTACAAAGATTTCAAAATATTACAAAAGATTTCAAACATCTCAAACGATTCAAAAGTTTTCAAAATATTGCAAAAGATTTCAAACATCTCATGTGATTACTAATTTTTCAAATATTACACAAAGGTTTTAAATATTTCACAAAGATTTAGTAGATTTAGAAAGATTTAAAAATATTTTAAAGATTTCAAAGATTTCCAACTTCTCAAAGATTTCAAAGATTCCAAAAGTTTTCAAAATATTTCAGAAAGATTTCACAAAATATTTTTAAAGATTTTTAAATATTCAGAGATTTCAAAGATCTTAAATGATTTCAAATATTTCAGAAAAATTTCGAAGGTTACAAAAGATTTCAAAGAATTCGAAAATTTAAAAGATTTTAAAAGGTGCAAAAAAATGTGAGAATGATTTTAAAGATTTCAAAAGATTGCTCAAAAAGTTTAGAAAGATTTTGAAGGTTTCAAAAGATTTCACAAAGATTGATGGTCTTCAAGATATTTTGACTTTAAATTAATCGTTAATTATGAATTCTTAGAATGAAGATGAAAGTAAATAATTTGCATAATCACTGGCAATAAAAAAATTTGGCTAAGAGCGCTGATCAAAGATCTTAAAAGATTTCAGAATGTTTTTAAATATTTCAAGAGATTGCAAAAGATTTCACAAATATTTCAAAAATGTTTCAAAATATTTCTACCAGTCCAAAATTTGGCTAAGAGCGCTAATCAATGATTTTAAAAGATTTAAGAATGATTCTAAATATTTCGAAAGATTTCAAAGATTTCAAAACGTTTCAAGATATTTCAGAAAAATATCAAAGATTTCAAAACATTTCACACGGATTTCTAACGAATTTATGGTCTTCAAGATATTTTAACTTTAAATTTTCATAGTTTCTCATTCGTTTTTGATCATTGACAACAAAGAAATTAAGTTCAGAGTGCATTGATCAATGAGAAAGGAGTGTCTGCTTGAGCAGACTTTTATTGAATGAACCACGAATATGGCGAGAAACTGTCAGCAATTCATATGTGTTTATTTATGTCGTAATAAATATCTTAGTAAGCCAGACTCGCGAGTGCGATTATGCGCCAACGGAGTCTCTCTATTATCAGCTTATTATATTGAAAGTTTCGCGATGATCGATACACTGTCTGGTATCTTCAACACTCAACAAAGAAGAAGACTCAGAAGTTTCTGATTTAAAGTCACAAACCAACTTTAAATTCCAAGCCCAAGAGTTATTTTTAACTTTTATACAAACAACTAGATTTATCAAGTGTTTGGAAATCGTTCAAATATCATTTGCAAATAATGAAGGTTTATTTATGCCTTATTTTAATTCTTCCTAGTTAAACATCTTAGAATAAAGGGTAGGGTTTCAATTCAGAAAAAAATTTACCTGGATTAAAGTTGATCTGTATTTCAGAATTCTGTAATTCAGATATTGACCTGAAATCTTCTGAAATGAATAATAAATGCTTTTTAAATTTAAAGGCTGTAAGGTTTGGATACTTTGGAGCTTAAACATAATTAAATTGAAGAACTTCTCAATTCTAATCCTAACAAAATATAGAAATCTTCAAACCGGAATTCCAGTAAATTAATTTATTTGCAATTACAACGTTTTCAGATGGTAAAGTTCTTAAATATAAACGTGTGTCAATTTGAAATATTCCAGATTCCGAAATTGTTGACCACTTTAAATTGGAACTTGGAAGGCTTTCAAAGTTTACAGCAACAAATAGCTATAGATAACTATTCTCAATGAAGACTCCTTTACCTTCAAAATTTTTACAATTTGAAAATGGAAACCAAGGAAACCAAAAACTTTTAATGAGGAAAGCTACCACATTTCAACACTTGAAACAATATTTCAAAAATTAAAATTTTGTAATAACCTGTAAAATTTTCGATTTGGAAATGAGCCAAAACTGTAACCTTTTTATTTCAAAATCATCGAAAATATAAACCCTTAAATTCCAAGACTATATTCACAATTGAAGGGTTGAAATATTGTTTAAAAATGGGCAGAATTTAAAACTTTTCGATAGAGAAACAAACTTAAAATCTTTAAATTTATAAAGCATTTTTAGAACCCATCCATTCGATTTTACAACGATCCAACTATTTTTTAAATGAAATGATCAGCATTGCAAACTTTAGCCAAGGTGGCTGCAGAATTTCATTTTTGTTTTAAATTTCCGTAATATTTTACTGACCAATTTTTCATTTTCCCTTAACATGAATATTTTAATACCAGAATTGGAATCCTTCATCACTCTTAATATAAGGGGGATTGCCAAAAAGTTGAATTCTCAAGTCCAAAATATCGAAATCTACTCTTGAATTTTGGTTTATAGTTTGGGACAGGTGCGTGAAGAAACATTTGGGGTACATTTTTATTTATAATTTCAGAATAAAGTTTTCTCAAATTTTGAAACTTTACTAAACTGTGCTTCGATATAGGCACTTTTCTGAGATAATTTTATAACAAAATTATTATTCAAAGGAAAAGTGGAAAATGACTAAGACTTTGTCAATTTTTTGGCAATCATCCATAGAATCGTTTAATCATATAGAATAAGCCCAATTTAGTTAAAAGTTGTTGAAATTATTATACCTAAATAACGTTATTTTGTAAGTTCTTTTTTTAATTCCTGAATTTTCCCTGATTTATAGGTTTTCCGGACCTGCAGCCGCTTTAATTTCGAAAGTAAATGTTGAAGATACCCAACTTGTAAAACCTTTAGATTAGCAAAACTTTAAGATACATTAAGGGTTCCGGGACATTAGGGTGTAAGTACCAACACCCGAATTTCACAGGGGACTAAAAAATGACTAACTTTATGCATTTGATTTTTTTAAAGTACTGTCGAGCTAATACTTAGTGAACCATAAAGGAACATCCTGAAAGAAGCAACCACCTACAAGAAAAACTCTTGTCAAAGAACGACGCGTCCCCGGACCTGACACAGAAAAAGCTGCATAACTTATTATTTTCCAAATTAAAAAAAAAAAAACAAGAAAGTACTTTAGAGCTATTACTTAGCTCTACTGAATAGTGGAAAGAAGAGGCAAAAAGAAGTAAACACTTAAAAAAATATAGCAAAACATGGATGTTGAAACACTTCCAAATCCAGTTGGACCATATTCTTCTACAGACATAAGTTAGGTCAAAACAGTTAGTTTAAGCCAATAAAACGCATTTCCGCAATCACTTACGCCCTGGGACCCTTTAAATCTATTCTTAATAACTGTCTCGAATTGAGAAAATTCAAAAAGCCTTTTAAAATTCCTTCTGCAAGGCAGTTCTCCCTTCTTTCTCAAATGATCGTAAACTTCCCTGTCACCGCAGCGCATTTGATTCTAAACGGGTATTTCCGCTTTCAATTGAGAAAAATCCTAGACGATAACAAGTGCATCAGGCCTAATGATCTTTTTACCCCAACCATTCCACTCATAGGTCAAGCCTCTTGATTTTCATCAAAGTCGAGTAAATGAAGGGGCATTAGATGAACACCAACAATAAGTGTAAGTAGTAAGTACATTAGATACAACATCAGATACTGTCGCGTGGTAGTAATCGCTTGTTTACGAGTGTGATTCACGCACACTGGAAGCGTGTAGGAAAGCGTTAGTATGAAGTAGGTAAAGTTAGTAAAAAAAAAACAAAGTATAAAGGAGACACTGTGAATCTAGTCGCTAGTAGGTGGATAACCTAACCGTAGGCATGCGAGCAAACTACGAAGGAGTCACACAAATGCGTGAGTGTCCACAGCTCGTAGCACGTGTATTACATATGAAGTGCAGAGAAGGGAAGGCGGGGGCGTTCAGTGGGGGGCCTTAATGAGGATGCTGCTGATTATCCAATTCGTAAATTCTCGCTACATTTTCATCGTACTCGTCTAACCGCGAGTAACAAGACTGCCTCGCTTGCATCGTTCTAAGTTCTTTCGACCGACCCCCTATTCGGTATTGGACAAACTAAACCTTTACTAATCGTAAACAGCGTGCACGATGCACGACGCCTAGAATTCATTGAAACGATTAACCGAATCGAATTGCTCTTATCAGATCCACAAGGTTAACAGTTTAACACTAACTTTACTCGGAATCAAATCAAGCAAGATTTTAATCAACCATTTAACACAAGCTTTAAAGGGCTAAAGGGAAATTGAATCTTCTCAGAATATTAGGAGTAGAAAATTTGGATTATTTAGTCATTTAGAGAGAAAATCGGGGAGAGTACTTTAATAGGCGTTGCAAATTGAATTAATGTTTATAATTTTTGGTGTTGCCAGTTCAAGCGTTCTCAAAATTGATGAATTCATGCTTTTTAACGAGGGGTTGGCTACTCAAGATTTGAATGTACAACAGATTACCAGATTTCCAATGATTTCAAAGATTTCAAAAGGTTTCAAAATATTTTGAAAGATTTAAAAATATTTTTAAAAACTTTAAAGTTTTCAAAGACTGAACACATCTTAAATGATTTCAAATATTTCAGAAAAATTTGCAAGGTTTCAAAAGATTGCACAAAGGCTTCAAAGATTTCAAAAGATTTCAAAGATCTCGAAGACTTCAAAGTTTTCAACAGATTTAAAAAAAATGAAGAATGATTTCCAAGATTTCAAAAGATTTCACAAAGATTTCAGTAAGATTGCAAAAATTTCAAATGATTTCATAGATTTCAAATGATTTCTAAGATTTTAGAAAAATTTCAAAGGTTTCAAATGATTTCAAAGATTTCAAAAGATTGAAAAAGATTTCACAAACATTTCAGTAAGATTTCAAAGATTTCAAAAGATTTCTACAACATTTCATAAGGATTGCAAATATTACACAACATTTTTAAAGATTTCAGCAAGATTTCGTGGATTAAAACAAAATGTCAATGACTTTAGAGGGGTTTCAGAAATATTTCAATAGCTTTCAAAAATTTACATAAAGATTTCAAATATTTTAGAAAGATTTAAAAGATTTAGGAAAAATTGCAAAGGTTTCAAAAGATTTCAACAATAAAGACTTTTTGAAATCGTATACAAAGATTTTAAAGATTTCACCAAGGTTTCGTAGATATAAGAAAATTTTACAAGATTTAAGAAAAATTTCAGTTTTCAAAATATTTCACAAAGACTTCAAAATTTTTAAGATTTCAGACAGATTTTGAAAATTTCAAAGATTTAAAAAAGAGTTTAAAAGATTTCAAAACATTGCAAATATTGCATCGATCTCAAATTATTTCAAAGATTCCAAATGCTTTCAAAATATTTAAATAGATTTCATCAGAAATATTACAAAAATTTAAGGAAAATTTCGAAGGTTTCACAAAAATGTTGATCATTTTAAAAGATTTTAAAAGATTTCAAAGAATTCACAAAGGTTTTAGAGATCTCAAAAATCTCAAATGATATCAAAGATTGTAAAAGATAACAAAAGGTTTCAAAAGATTTCACAAAGGATTCAAAGATTTCACAGAGATTTCGAAGATTTAAAAAGATTTCAACAATTTCACGAAAATTGCAAATATTACACAAAGATTTTAAAGATTTAACAAAGAATTCGCAGATTTAAAAAAAGTCAAATGATTTCAAAGAATTTCAGAAACATTTAAGAGATTTTAAAAGATTTAAGAATGATTTTAAAGATGTTGAATATCTCCAATGATTTCAAAGATTTCAAAAGATTGCAAACAAATATTTCACAAATATTTCAAGATTTAAAGAATTGCACAAAGACTTCGAAGATTTTAAAGATTTCATGAACATTTTGAAGATTTTAAAGATTTCAAAAGATTTCAATCTTTCACAAAGATTTCAAACATCTCCAATGATTGCACAGATTGCAAAAGATATTTCGCAAAGATATCAAAAGAGTTGAACAACTTCGCAAAGACTTCAAAGATTTTAGAGATTTCACAAATATTTCGAAGATTTAAAAAGATTTCAACAATTTCACAAAAATTGCAAATATTATACAAAGATTTTAAAGATTTCACAAAGAATTCGTAGATTTAAAAAAACTCAAATGATTTCAAAGAATTTCAGAAACATTTAAGAGATTTTAAATGATTTAAGAATGATTTTAAAGATTTAAAAGATCTCCAATGATTTCTAAGATTTCAAAAGATAGCAAAAGATATTTCAGAAATATTTCAAGATTTAAAGAACTGCACAAAGATTTCGAAGATTTTAAAGATTTCACGAACATTTGGAAGATTTTAAAGATTTCATTCTTTCACAAAGATTTCAAACATCTCCAATGATTGCACAGATTGCAAAAGATATTTCGCAAAGATTTCAAAAGAGTTGAACAATTTCGCAAAGATTTCAAAGATTTTAAAAATTTCACAAAGATTTTGAAGATTTCACAAAGATTATGAAGATTTCAAAATTTTTTCAAAATTTTAAAGATCTGTAAGATCTCAAGCGATTCCACAGATTTCAAAAGATTGCAAAATATTTTCAAAATATTTCAAAAAATGACACAAAGATTTAAAGTATTTCAAAAATATTTCAAAGACGTCAGTAAAATTAATAAGGTTTCAAAAGATTTTACAAAGGCTTCAAAGATTTTAAAGATTTCACAGATTTTGTATGTTTCAAATATCTCAAGTGATTTCAAAGATTCCAGAACAATTTCAAAGGTTTCAAAACATTTCAAAGAATTTAAAAGATTTCACAAAATGTTCAAAGATTTCATAAAGATTTCGAAGATTGCAAAGATATTAAAAGATTGAAAAAATGATTAGAGACTTGAGGATGATTTCAAAGATTTCAAAGATCTCCAATGATTTCAAAGATTTCAAAAGATTATAAAAGATATTTCACAAAGATTTTACAGATTTGAAAAGGTTTCAAAATATATTTAAAAATTACACAAAGATCTCAAAGATTTCAGAAAAATTTGACAGACCTCAAATAATTTTAAGAATTTGAAAAAATGTCACAAATGTTTCAAAAATATCGAACATTTCGAAAGATTTCACAAAGATCACAAAGATTTCACGAAGGTTTGTACACCAGATTTCAAAGTGATCAACCCCTCGGTTTTTGAATAAACAAAAAGGGACGAAGCGATTGAACTTTAGAGGTCCTTTCTTTATGATTTTTTGTAAATTCCATCTTTTTTTTTTAAGCAAAACAGTATTAGCTGAGCTGAGAATTGGCATCGATTTGGAACTTGGCAAAAGTTCAGCGAGGGTGAGAGTAAGAAAATAAAATTTGCATATGGCGACTTACCGAGCGAGCTTTCCTGGTCCGAGAGGTCGGAGAGGGAAGGCACCTTGCGCATAGAGGTGAATCGGGTAGGAAGTGTTGGCACTAGGCCTTCTTCTTCGGCATCCGAGGTCAGCTCCTGTTTCATATATTTGGCCATCATTATCATTACACTGCTGCCGCCGCCGATTCCACCGCCGAGGTTGCCGCATCCCAGAATGCTGACAACGCTTCGCGATTCACGCTGCAAAACATTAAAAAATTATACAATTATTATATAGAATTACTTCGCAGCCCAAAATGATGGCTTTCGAAACAGGGGAAAAAATGGGCGATTTTTCACGAAAATAGGGGAATCAATCATTTTAAATTAAATTCATTTATAGGAACCATATTGAATTCAATATAAAACGCTTAAGACTTCCAGTCAAGTATATTGTCATTTTCAACAAAGTAGTGGAATTTTCAAAAAAAAAATAAATAAAAAAATAAATAAATAAAATAAAATGCTATCAATAGAGATCAATTAGAGTTTAGTTTTCAAGCTAAAAAATTTAATGTTTCGGAAAACCCTAGTCTAGTCTTAACAGTTTAATTTGCAATTAAAAAAGATCAATTTGCAATAAAATAGTTCAACTATCAACTAAAGAGATGAATTTTCAACAAAAATGATGAATCTAGAACCGGAATAGTTGAATTTTCAGTTAAAAACATTAATTTTAAAAAAGTTCAATTTTCCACAAAAAATAAAAATTCTCAACGAATAATGTAATAGTGGATATTTCAACCAAAAAAATATTTAAAAATCAAAAACAGTTGAATGCTTAACAAATAAACATTAATGATAAAAAAATAGTTTAATTTTGAACCTAATCAGATGAATTTTTAACAAAATCGTCGACATTTTCGAACAAAAAAGATTAGAACAGTTTTATTTTCAATCAAATAATTGAATTTTCAAGCCAAAAAGACGAATTTTTTAGTTGCCAGTTGAATAGTTAATTTTTCATTAAAATAAATAATTTTCATCAAAAGAGATATATTTAAGCCAGAAAGGCGAATTGTCTAAAAAAAATTGAATTTATAACCCGAAAATATGAAGTTTTAGCAAGAAAGTTAATTTTCAACTAAATACTTAAACTTTCAACTAAAAGCAATCAACTTTTAACCAATAATAGAATGGTTAAATTTTCCCTTTAAAGAATTGATTTTTGCCACAAAAAAAAACAACTAATTTTCAACAAAATTGTTGAATTTTCAACCCAAAAAATGAATCTTTAACTAATGAAATACTTTTTCAATAAAGCACTTCAACCCTGAACCAAGTATTTGAATTTTCAATCAAGAAGAATAAGTTTCTAACAAAAAAGAAGAATTTTCAACTAAACATGATAAATTTTCAACCAAAAGTGGAATAGCTAAATTTGCAGTTTACAAAATTGATTTTTACAAAAAAAAAAACAACCAATTTTCAACAAAATAGTTCCATTTTAACCAATAAAATAATTTTTGAACAAAATAGTTTAACTTTTCACCAAGTAGTTGAATTTTCAACCGAAAAAGATGAATTGCCAATTAAACATTTATTAGTTGAATTTCCAAATAAAAAAGGATCAATTTTCAACCACAAATGGAATAGTCCTATTTTCAATTAATTTTCAAGCAACAAAATCTAATTTTCAGCAAAATAGTTTCAACAAAGTATTGCAACTTTGAACCAAATATTTGAATTTTCAAGCAAAAAAGATAAATTCTCAATGAAAAATTTAATAATTAAATTTTCAACTAAAAACGATCAATTTTAACCAAAAAATGGAATAGTTAAATTTTCAGTTGAGAACATTTATTTGCAACTTGTATTCTCTCTAAACCTGAATCAATGAAAGTTCACTGATTGAAAAAGCTGGAAACGGGTCATTGACAATTAGTGAAAAGCTACTTATTCATTCAGTGGAATAAACACTTTTAAGACTGCATCATGTCAATTTAGCAGTCATAATAAAATCAGATTTTCGTAAATTCAATCAAATAATCATAATAAAAACTTAAAACCCATAAATGTGATCAGATATAAAAAGAAGGCGAAAAGTTTCGATGCTTCTAAATGACAAATAACTACACATATTCAAAAATTTATTTTATCAAGAAATTATTTTTGCTACTTTTATAAAAGAATATCAATACCGCTTTACTTTAATGTCTCACATGATTTACTCTAGTGTCACTGAATTTATTAGTGAATAAGTCCAGAATCACTGATTAATCAGTGAAATGTGTAACTACTATTTCAATCAGTCAATTTGTCACTGATTCATATTTAGAGAGTTGTCAACGAAAAAAGGAGAATTGTCTTGAAAAGAGGGGAAAAGAGGAGTTAAAAAAAAGGAAATAGGAGAAAGAGTGTAAATTTTCTAATAACGGAGTTTGATTAAAAAAATTACTTGCATTAGCAACGAAATTATTTCTCTTCTAGAACTGTTACCATATAACAAATATCAAAATTAAGTATAAAAATAGAATATTCTATCGAAGAAATGAGATGAATATGCAAAAGTAAGTAAATTCATGAAAAGTATAAATATTCCGTAAGAAATGTAGTGTGGGTTAATTATGATCGAAAGGATAGTAGAATAATTTTCATAATTCAGTATAAAGACAGGACATCTAAATTAAATATTATGCGCAACTGAAAATAAGGTTCTGCAATTTGATTAAGATGGTATTGACGCGAATAAAAAGGATTCAATGGAAGGTTTTCTGCACTGCACATATGCATGGTCGAGTTTTACTAGAATGATTAAATTCTGAGTGATTTTATTTAGCGCGACACATTTTCCAACAGCAGCTTCACAGTAGAATATTAACTTCAATTGGCATGATAATAACAATATGCTTAGGGAATATTAGACGATGCAAATGCAGTAATGGCGATAAGGATGTTGAAGCGAAAACTAGTGAAATATTGCATCACACATTAGTAACAATAGAGCAAATAAATATATTAATTTGTTTTTTCAATATTGAAATTTCGTAATATAGGTCAGTGGTTCTCGAATTTATAATTCAGCCACTGATTAAAAATTTTCCTGTAGCAATATCTACTTATTATTCCTTGACTGTCAGATTGTCACATTAAGTCTGAAAATGTGCAAAATGTGAAAGGTCATTTCCGGAGAGTAAGTGATATCATTCAATGTTTCAATTGTAATCTATAATTACTCTAAGGTTGTTACAACTGCCGCAAATGATAAATTCGAAGAAGTGAGAAAATGTAATCAGCATGCAGATATTATATCGTAATACTTTTTTTATCTTAATCGCAAAATGTGTTTACGTTCTCTTTAAAATACAACATGTTGTTTGTGATTTAGGATAAAAGAACACTATTCAAAATTTTTTCCAGTATTTTCAGAGAAATATATGTCAAAAACAAATTCATGAGATACTAATTTTCAAAGCAGCTTACACAGCCAGCTCTCAAAATACATAAACTGCATAAATGCCAACATCTCTTCAGGCTTCTCTCATTCTGTTTTCCCACGCAGTAATCCGGCACTGCTGTTATCTCTCGACTTCTATGTATGTAGAAAAAAATTTCACCCCACATCTGCCTCTTCGATGTGACTACATTGTACGCAAAATAGCATGTAATGATTAGAAACTACAGGCCAGTGAGAGCATATCATAAATATAATAACAAATTTAAATTTTCAACAAAATAGTTTATTTTTTGAACAGATGGTCGAATTTTGAAACAAGAAAGATTAAACTTCAATCAAAAACATTTGCTTTTTCAACCAAAAAGGTGAATTTTTAACAAAATAGTTTACTCACAAAAAAAGCTAAATTTTCAACAAAATAATTAAATTTTTAACAAAATAGTTCAATTTTTATTCAAACTGTTCAAATTTTAACATAAAAAGATGAAATTTCAAGCAAATAGTTGCATCGTTGACCAAATAATTGAATTTTCTAGAAGACAGTTGGTTTTTCGACAAAAAAATATGAATTTTCAAGCCAAAAAAATGAATTTTTGAGAAGGCAGTTGAATTTTCAACAAAAAAGTACATTTTCAACCAAGAAAGATAAATTCTCAATAAAAAAGTTAAAATAAAAAAGAAATAAAGATACTGACAAGAATATTATATCAGGGTGACAGTGACAGCAAATCTTCATTTTCAAAATACCATAAAACAGTTGAATTTTACACCCAAAAATGTGAATTTTTGCAAAAAGAAAATTAATTTTCAACCGAAACAAAAAAACAAAATTCCAACTAAAGAGATAAATCTTCACAAATATATATATATTAACAAAGTGGTTCAACTTTTACCCC
>JAABKJ010003667.1:0-25608 GCA_011634705.1 Andricus grossulariae | reverse complement strand
TCGTTACACAGTAGTATTCATAGTTGTATTTGCGACTGTCTCGTAATTACACTCTCATGTTTGTTCATGCAAAATTTGACACGCCGGTTTTCATCAAATATCCACGTTCTGAAATCCTCTTAAACAGAAAAAACGATTATTAACATAATATCTGTCTGTAGTCTGTAGACTATACTCTATATTCTGTTTGTTTGTCGCCTGAAGGCACAATTGTTTTCGAAACAATTATTCTATTGAACTATGCTTTGGCACACTTTTGTGGGACCCAAGAAAAAATGTCATGTTTGTTAACCAGCCTTCTTTGTTTCATGATTGTCGTTTTACCCGACAAAAACGCTAAAGTCCCACATAGCACAATTCCTGAAAAAACCTGGTCTTTTCTTGGAAGTTGGTCCAAGTGTCCGGAAGAAAAAGTCAGGTCTTTACCATGCTTCTTCTCGCAAGAGAAATCAGTCGCAAAATATATAACTCAGAGCTAACTTGCAACCACGTATTAATATTGCGATTGCATCAGCTCACTTTTTTTCACTTTTTTCTATCAAGGAATAATCAATAATTTAATTATTTATTGTTTCTCACAAATTATGGAAAACAAAATTCGAAAACTATAAAAAAATAATTTGTTATTTTTAACATGATTGTTAGCAAATTAATAGCAGCTGGCGTGGGGCAGTGAGGGCGAAACGTATTGTCAATTTAAAGTCAATGAAATAAAGATACTAAAATTACAAAGGAGAAAAACAATTGACATTTTAAAGGGGTAGTCGAGATTCTACTCAATTACTTTAATTATAATTTGACTTGATTCAATCTAACTATAATCCGAGTTCACAACCGGGAGTCAACTTACACATGTCACATAAAAAATATTTAGTTAGTTTTGTAAACTCAGCAACTGGAGGTATATGTCTTCCGACTCGTCACTTCCCACAACACCAGAAGACTATTGAGTCAGGAAAATCACTTCAATTCACAATTAATACATCATGTAAAAAACACTAGACACTTCATGGATTATTTATCACTTGACTTCACGATAATCCGAAAAGACGTAACACTAAACACTGTTCACAATTCACTTATTTGATAAGAACACTGCGTTATAGTAATCATTAAGACTTGAGAATGCACAAGTCGCAACTCGAACGCATGATAATCAATATCAATTTGAATAATGTAGCTCGTCGAACGGAACAGCTAATCTGAGCGAGCCACCGAAACAACAACACTACATCTACACGCCCGTAGTGGCAAGGTATCGAGCGAAAAACAATAAGAACAGTCACCACGCGGAACAATAGCGTCAGAGGCTAGCTCCCAAAATAATCATAAACCTTATCAGGAATAGTAAATGTTTCTCAATTATAAACTTATTTTAGATATTCACTAAATCACATTTAATAGACTCAAAACAAGTATTAACAATGATATTATACCACTTTCATACAATTTTATAAAATTATAAATTTTCCACTCGATTTTTCAATTAATGCTATTTGTATGAAAATACAAAATTCTTCGTCAAATTGTCTTGAAAATTAATTTCATATTTTTTCAAATAAAAACATTCATGCGGGCGTAAACCTGCGTTTAAACCTACGTCTAGCAAGTATAAGTCTAAACACTTATAACCTAGGGCAGACCTGGTTTTTTCTTTCGGCCACTTGAACCAAGTCCCAAAAAGAAGCAGGTTTTTTCGGGAAGTGTGATAAAATCGACAATTCTAAATTAGAGCCACAGGTCAAGAGATATGAAAATAAGCATACAAAACAAATTATGTCCTCTAAAGAGATCTATAAAATTCCCTTCATACATTTATTGATAGGATTCACAATTTTTCTTGTGATTGTATAAAATACTATTGAAACATCGAAAATTTCAATTTTGAGCCAAGTATATTTACATAATTTTTTGATTATAAAAACAAAACGATAATGATAATACATATACTTAAACATGAGTGCATATTATGATTGATAATAATACACATTTATTGAAATGGCACACTTCACATAATGTTTTGCACATAAAGGGAATCGCGAATAAAGATGGATGGAAAATAAGGAACAGATACTAAAATGATGATAAACAATACAATGTTTGCATTTATTTTGCAATGTTTTTGATGTTAGTGTCATCAAATCTTATATCCAATACTATAGAATTTAATATATTGAATATATATATATAATATATATATATAATATATATAATATAAATGATTAAACAATTGTACTTACACCAAAAGAAAGTTTCTATAATCCCAGGAAAAGACTGTGAAGTTTAAAAAACACACAATAGGAAAGACATTCTTCCTATGTTCATTCTAAGTATTTCTATTTTTTCTTATAGAAAATAGGAAAATAGAATATGTTAACAGAAAGCAGCGCTGGCAGGAATCGAACACAGATCTTCGGGGCAGCAGAACGGAGACATTTTCCTGTTGTAAAAAAAATGATCAGATTTAGTAATTTGATCATCCTCATGCACCTCGGCGCATATGACGCTATTCGGTAGTGAATTACCTATTTTAAATGGGAGTTTTCGCAAAGAACTATATTCAAGTGTTTTTGCTCTCATTGCACCTTCCTATTGAGATTGGTAATTTTTCTAACCTATTTCACAACTTATGTTATTTAAACTGCTAGTTATTGCAACTACGGTTTTATTATTTATTTTATAAATATTACTTAATTGTCACTTAAATTTGCTATCGAAAGTAGTAGTCTCTACAAATCTAAATGGTAATTATTAAATATGAAGTATATTTGTAATTGACATGGAAAAAGTATTTCTTTGTATCGCTGCGTGGAAAATAATACTATTTTCTCGACTATATTCTATATTGCCATCGAACTTTTGTAAAAATAAATATTATAATACCAAATTTTACAACCAACAGTTTTGTCTGTGCAGGTCGAATTTCTGAAAGATTCAGTGATTTTGTTTTGAAACCTTATTTTGGAGAAAAACATTTAATATATGCTTCACCGTCGTGAAAATTAAAAAATTCATGTTCATCCCAGATATGATACATGAAAATATTGAAAATGGAGAAATAAAATAGTATGTTTGTATTTAGATAATTTTTTATAATATTAGAGTTACAACAGTATTTTTTTCTTTATAATTTACTTTTTTCTTTGTTATAGTTTGCATACTTTTCTATTTACATTTTTTAGTAGATTCAGTGATTCTATCATGAGTTATTCAAAAATTCTAATGGAACTTTTATGCAGAAATGCGAGGGAATGATTGATTGATCATGTCAAAAAGCCAATCATTTTGATACTTCATGAGATTGTGGAGGAATTAATGCATGAATTGTCTCTGCTTCGCTAGAGAGAAAGATTTTAAAGAAGATTAATGTTTTTTGACCTGAACCTTGAAACAAATCTAATACTAATTATTACAGATCGTCGCATGTAAAGAATTGTAAACACCAATAAAAAATTTGTATTATCATCCAGATTTTTAAACCTTAAAACTATCGTATTTTGAAGTTCTATCATAATTCAATTGACCCAATTTGGTTATTCTCGTTGCAGTGAGTTGATTATAATTTACTATAAAAACGAAAGCTCGAATATCTAGTTTGCAGAGTTTGCATTTGCAACGGCAATATTTCTTAATCAATAATTAGTGTCCACCTTAATTTTTAATTATATTTCCCCAAGAATATGTAATTTTATTCTAAATCTACACCCACTACACTAGCGGCAATTTCCAGAAAGCTTTTCATCGCACAAGAATCTTTTCATGTCACACATAAAAGGCTGAGCAAGCCATAAGCCTTTTCAATCGTTTTCGAGGAATGTAACTATAAAGACAACCCATATGACTCCGCATAAAATCAATCATTTTTCCAGAAAATGATGATATTTTCATTTCCCGAAAATTCTGTGCTTTTCTCCTTTGACGATTAATCTTAAGGACTGACCAATGCTCATTTTTCTTACGTTTTTCCATTTATTCGCCTTTTTCGACGCCCGTGCTCGAAGCGGTTTCCGGAAAGAGGCACTCGCCCCTATATAACACTAGTTGTACTCGACCGAGATTTGCTGGCGCATATTACAAAACCTTCATTGTTTTGCGCGAAAAAAAGAATTCGTAGGCGCTTAGCAGTTTACAAGATACTAGAGAATTCGCGAAGGCTGTCAAGGAATGTTTCCCCCACGCGTTTTAGGGAAATTAGAAGGATTCACCTCAAATTTGTTATAAACCTACGCTTTGGTAGTGAGAAAAAGTACTAATTAAATAAAAAGCGTGTGAGTTTGGCGCATCAAGGTGTGTATTTACAATCTTTCAAAGATATGCATATGGAACTTGGATTCTAGTTGTCTTACTGCAGGTCAATTTGATTTCGTTTTGAGTTCTTCTGTGTTGCCCAATACTTTTCTGCCAATTGTTATGGGAATTAGAAGAAAAAATGACATTCACAAGAGCTTGATTTCTTTCGAAATTAAGCGGTGTTTGATACAAAATTATTTCATCCAGCTTAACTTGAAGTAAAATTCGGGTTTTTACTTAATTACACTAGAAAGTACTTTGAATTCAATGATTCTGAATTGAAAGGTCCAAACGTCAGATTGGATTATTCAAAATCGGATTTTAGATTTCAAGCGTTTAAAATTTGTAATTGATAATTTATAGCATTTGAAATAAAATTTTTTTTTAATGGAAACGTCAAGCAGTAAAGGTTTCGAACTTAAATCGTTTAACAATTTTAAATTGAAGAATATTAGAAAAAGAATAATTTAGAAATAAATCATTCCGTTCGTATTGAAGTTTAAATTGTTAAAAATTATACAATTTCAAATGGAAAGCCCTAATAATGGAGCAATTGAACTTTTTAAACATTTTAAAGCAAATTACTATTTTTTTAAATTGGCTTTCTAACTCAAATAATCAGAAATTGTACAATTTGAAATTGAAAGTACTAATGATTTATATTAAATTTTTATTATGAATAGTTCGAGAGTGAATCCAAGCGCTGCTTAACTTCGGCGATAGAACGGAAGAAGCCTTATAAAATTCCATGTATCCCAGCGTATTAATTTTAAACCACTAAAAATGAGACAATTTGTAAATGAAGCTTCCCGTGTGGAAATTGCCAAATGTTTGCCCAGTTACAAGTTTGGTCTCAACTTGGAAAATTATTTTATGGCTACAACAGGGTTAATATTTCAAATCTAGTTTAAACAACTCTGTTTCACAGCTCTTGATTGCAGCGCCATTAACTTGGCTGTGCATCTGTTTTCAGTCCGGCTCCATCTTGAACCTCTTGAACACAAGTAGGCTGGTTTGAGGTTATGTTGGCAAGTGTTTTTATGATTTCGTCTGTATTAACTATTAAAGTGTGATTCAAATGATCAAAAATGCCGAAAGTGAAAAGCACTTGTCGCGTTCAAAATTCTAATTAAAATTGGTTTAATAACTCCTTGTTTATTTAATAAACTATACTTTTTTTACCGGATTACACTTTTTGAAATATAGTTTACAAAGCAGTAGCTGACCAGTTAACTGATCCTTGAAAGATCAAAAATGAAGAAAAAAAATCTATAAAATGTAGATTACCAAAAAATCAAAATTCGAATAATTAAATATTTTAATGATTAAATAATTGTGAATAATTTTATTTGAAATTAAGTTTACCAGTTCTGTCACGATCATCTTCTTTCACTTTATAATATCGAATCATGTAAATTTTCAAAACGTCAACACCGTCTGGCTCGATTGGTTTCATTTGGTTTCATGTAAATTTGAATTTGCGCGCCGAACTCTAATATCGATTGTCGGTCTCTTCGATTTATTCTTTGGGCGGCAACTTCGCTATAATAAAACAAGTGAATTTCGTGGTTGAAAATTGCAAGCGTAATTCTGATTCGCTTTGAAAGAAGTTTATTTCAGTGCGATATTACCATGTATATTTTTTTGACAATTTAAAGTGAAAAATAAATCCTATTGGAGAAAAATTAAGTTCCTCCATGTATTTTACATGATTTTAAAGTTTGAAAAACATAACCTCAGTCACGTTTCACATTTTAGCATAGGCCTCCACTAATTCCAAAGATTGGAATGGCAACCGAAAGATGAGGCTGACGACGAATAAGCCGGTTCAGGAATACGATTTTTCTTAAAATGTTCAGCTACTTGAAATGTTTCTTTTAAATAAAAAGTGTGTAATTATAATGTGGCTGAGACTAAAAAAATAAATAAAGCCAAGTTGGGGCCAAGCCGGCCGGTAAGTTAGGCTCTGCCCGGGTTAGGCGTTTCATTTGTGGTTTGGTCCTGTCGAAATCCCCAATTTGGGGCCAAGTTTCTCCTATTTCGGGCCCAGCTAGCGCCATGAAGAAATTTTAACCGGGTTTAATATTTGAAAGATCTTATAAGTCAAGCTTCGTGGTAGAGAACTGACGCCAATTAGGGTAGAGTGAGGTAGGATCGACCGGTTAACATCCATTGTTCTATAAAAAGGTAATAAAACGTGGAATTTATCCATTTTTTTAAATTTCGAGTCCCACATTATTCTATATCATACTTCAATATGCATTGATTATCTTAATGAAGGAATGATTTGATAATGTAATTATTTCTAACGAATTGTATTTTCGTCGGTCCTGCCCCGCATGTGAGAGCAAGATCGACTTTTTTGTTTTTTTATGAAATAAAAAAATTTTAGGATGTGAAAATTGTATGGTTTGAATCTTTATTATTGTATGCATTGAAAAGTTCACTTTTAAACATATGCACCAAGAAGTAAAAGGGCTTTTTATTAAAAATCGTGAAAGCTGTGGTATGATTTTCTATTCGATAACATTCTGCTAGATGCAGACGACACACGTAGATATCTGTTTTCTCTTATTCCGTAGTGAAACCTCAGCTATTTATTAAAGTTAATATATTTTGGACTTGGATTAAACTTAATTTTTATAAATGATAGATAGAATGATGTTTCATCTATCAGTTGATCTTTTTTATACGTGTAATTATTTCAATTAATGTTGCAAACGTTATATTTCCGCCATGCGTATCTTCCATTCTTTAGTTGTCAAATCTGTTTCCTGCATAATTTTTTTAACAGCTTAAATTATCAAAATTCGAGTTAGTAGCACCATTTTCCTATAAAATAGATTATTCTACACAAAAAAAAGAATGATAATAATTGAGGTATAGCAATGTTATTTGCAAAGTCGATCTTGTCCCGACTGACGGTCCCGCCACGCTTTACCCTGGTACAAAAAAGTAAAAAAATATTCTAGATACCCATAGGAGGAAAAAAATCTGCCATGAAGAACGAGGTGCAAAAAATAAAAAAATCGATACCGGGAATTACCATCTGTAGACTTGGAAGACATTAGTTGAAAATTGAAGAAATTCGCTACTGTAATTGAATTTTAAAAAACGCTAAACAAAAAGTCATCTGCAGACTATATTAATTTTATTCTTATAACTATAAAACTTTGATAATCACATCTCATTTTACGATTTTACATATTATTCAGGACGAAATAAATTCGAAATAGTATCCGTAGAGAAAAAAAGACTGAAAAGCGTGATTTTTTAAATGCAGAACAAGGTACATCTTACATGCTTTTACCAAATAAACGCAAACTCTTTTTTTAGAAAGACGTCATCATATTCTAAAAGTAATTTAAATAAATTCGAAATACAGTCGAACTTCGAGAACTCGAATTTTTTATTATTCGAATTTTTTCTCATTCCCGACCACAAGTCCTATATAAATATAATTCTCCGATAACCCGAATTTTCTAGAACTCGACGTTTTTTTTTGTTTTCCTTGGTGGTTCGAGTTATCGAAGTTCGACTGTACATTGATTGACAATGAAAATTTTTCGTTTTTACTATCATTTTTCGTTTTACAATGAAAATTGGACATTTGAGTCCAATTTTAAAGATTCGTGAAAGTGGCAGATGACTTACTTGAACTGCAGATACGCCTTATTTCATTCACACGGCAGAATACCAATCGATCGATTTCGATGGAACTTCGCATAAATTTAGTAAAGAAGGTGCACATATGCCTTCTTTTTAGCAGGAAGTGATCCATAAACACACCGCAGATTTGGGTTTCGATTTATATACAAAATTAACCATTTTCAAAATATGGAGACAAGAACGAAAAGTGAATAGGTCCAAACTGAGACCAATCTAATACCTTCTATCATACATAACGTAAATGTAAAAATTCTAATTTCATGGCTATACTAAAGGTGCTATTAAGGAACGGGTAAGGACAATTTTGTGAGCCTTTTTAGGGCGAGAAAATTTGCTGTTGGATCTTTCGTCGTATCGCATTTTCCACGTTTAAATAAAAACCAGTATCCCTATCAAAAAGCGGTTTGAGGCGATTTTTCAGAAATTCCTAAAAGTAACAATTTCGTTTTGGACTTTTTGTTGTATCTCGTGTAGTTTCGTGGGAAAGTTGAATTTTTGAATTTTTATTTTTTATGGTTAAAACCATAAATATTGGCGGTAGAAGGCTGGCTAACGAACTTGAACTATCTTCTTGGACCGCAAAAGAATGTAACAAATTAAATTTTGATTGAAAAATTTCGTGGAAAGTTATCGCGTCGTCATACTACAGACAGGCAGACAGGCGGACAGACAGGAAGACAGACAGACAGACATGTTTGTAAAAACTATTTTTTCTAAATCAGGGGATCTCAAAACGTCGAGAATGGATGAAAACGATGACTTTTAATTCTGATCTCCTACCCTCCTATTATTTTCTGAAATTAATGACACAATTAACGAATCTTGAGGGTAATATATTTTTTAACAATATTTGGGAATTATATAAACAATTTTTTTCCTGTAAATCTTGATAAGTGACTTCTTTCTGTAACCAATAACGCAGTTAATGAATGATAAAAGTGATATTTTTTGTTAAAGACAGTATACAATTATTTAAACAATTTTTATTCATTTAAAAAATGTTTTTACCCTGTAAATTTCGAAAAAAATACTACGTTATGAAATTTATGATGCAGTTAATGAATTTTACACTGATATTTATTGTGGAAACAGTTTTGCAATTATGTAAACAATTAATAATCATCCACTTGTGCGTTTTTATAGGAAAGCTGAAGAAAATTCTTGTTTTTTTTTTAATCTCTTACAATATGCCGCTCATTATTCAGTATTTTCTTATTTCAGAACCTATACCCTAATTGTTTAAACAATAATCATTTTCCTAAACTAGAATTTTCTCCACTTTTCCTATGAAAAGGAGCATGTGATATGATTTGTTTAAATAATTGCAAACAGTGTTTCACAAAAACATCACTCTTAGCATTTATTACCTGCGCCATTAATTTCAGAAAAAAAACTTTTCACGATTTACAGGATGAAAAAATTGTTTAAATAATTGTCAAATATCCTGAACAAAAAAATATTATGTTTAATATTCGTCAATTGTCTCATTAACTCCAGAAAAAAAACTTCTTACGATTAACAAGGGAACGATTGTTTAAATAAATGAAAATTGTTCAACTAATTGCATAATATGTTAGATTAGAAATATTATTCTAGAAATTCATCAACTGTACCATTTTTCCTGGAAAATAATAACTATTTACGATGTAGATGCAAACTTGTAACTTATCGAATTTATTTTGCATTTTTTCGGGCATTTTCCGGGTACAATACAACGGGGTTGGGGGAGAAGGGCACACAATAAAAAGTTATTGGGTGGAAATTATTCCTTGAACATTCCTTAAGAGGTAAACAATCTTCAATTTACAAAGAGTAAATATCAAGTACTTCTTTTTCCATTTTTTCGAAAACCATCTTTTTTTATTAAAAATCCCATGTTAATCTTAAAAGCCCAGAGCAAGGGGTAATGTTGACCGGTTGAAAAAAATTAATTTTTGCGGAAAACGAAAAAATTGGGGGGATCGATCACCAAGAATCGAGATTCAAACTTTTGGATCACCCTAGTAGTGTTTTTATGAGCTTTTAAACTGCCTTCACTCTGAAACTAATACAAATGATCTACAGTCTCTTGTACCATCTTTCTAGGAGCAATAAAAACACACTGTAATTCTGTAAAAAATTGTATGCTCAGTCCCCTTCAGATTTTCGAGGGTCCCTGAACATGTTTTTTTTTTATATTTTAAAATCAATTGATATTTAGTCCTTGATGAGATATAAATAGTCTTATGAGAAATCTATAGTGCGATCGATAAACCCTCGCCAGCCAGTCGTGAACGTTCTCTACTTTTTAAAGCGTTTCACCGATTTCTGAACGAATGCTTTAAATTTTCTAAGCATTTTGGTTGCCTGCATGAATGATAATTGTGGACCTTTCTTGTGATTGACGAGTAATACTGCTTAAGAACGCTTTTCATACTTTGCTTTCATGATACACACATTTACTGACACTGTGCAAAAGAGAATTATTTACCCATTCTGTTGCAATAAAGCTTGATAGCGCTGCGCTCATGTGGATCGCAGTTTCGCTGTATACTTTCTTGTGGAATTGACATATATTTGTATTACGCAAATCAAAATTAAGGTGATTTATTATTAAATAATTAATAATTCAAGTATTATTAAATTAGAACTTCAAAATGAAATTATTTTTAAAGACTAATTGGACCATTTAATATTATGCAATATTTTAATGTGGGTGGCTTCTAGAATGAATTCACTTTTATTGGGCAATTTTTATTTCCTCAATAATCTGCAGTTTTATTCCAATTTGGATCTGTTCAAAATGAAATAATTAAATAATCACTAAATAAAGTATATATATTAAAAATTAAATGATTTTGAACGAAAGAACGTCTGCTTTAGAAAAGAAATATTCGAATAATAATTTTGTGGAAAGAAAATGAGTTTTATTACTTTGAGTGTATAAGTGCAGTTTGGACTATTGACTATACTTAGAATCTATTAGGGAATTTCTATTTCTTCTCTTTTTTTGCAGTTGCTTCCTCCTGACGATTATATTTTTAGTTGAAAATGTTGTTATTTGGTTGAAAATTTGTCTTTTTGGTTTAAAAATTTGACATTTCAAGTTGAATTCAACTGTTTTTTATTTAAAATTAAAATATTTTTTGGTTGAAATGTATACTATTAAATTATTCGTGAAAAATTCATATTTTAAATTGAAAATTCATCTCTTTGGTTGAAAGTTTAACTTTTTTCTTGAATATGTATATTTTTTAGTTGAAAATTTATGTATTTTGTTAAAAATTCGTACTTTTGTTTTTAAAATTCATCTTTTTACATTCTCATCAGAGAATGTATTAGATTTGTGTAAAATTTGACCCCCTCAGTTTTTGTCAAATGTCCACGTTTTAAGACCCCCTGAACCCGAAAAACAGGTTTTTACGAATTGTCTGTCTGTATATATGCATGTCTGTATTTATGTCTGTCTATGAGCACGATAACTTTCGAAAGAATGGAGAGATTGGATTGGCCTTTGGTATACTCTTTAACGGCCCTAAAATGAAGTTTAAGTTCTGTAGCCAGCCATTTTGGATTAAAATTCAAAAAGTTAGAGCATTTTCAAAATTTGTAAGACCACTTTTTTTTAATTCGAAAGTTCTATGCACGGTTGTTGGTAGTATTCAAACCTATGAACAATTTATCTTCATTATTTTTTTCGATGAAAAACACATTACCAGAGTTATAGCATTTACAAAATTAAAAAAAAATTAAAATTTGAAGCGAAGCAACGCACGATATTAAAAGAAGTCAGAAGGAGAAAAACGTTGCTTTTTGAACACCCTACAAGCTTGTTATGACAACTGTTTGAATTTTCGTGGAAAATCGAAAATTAAAATTTTGAGCGCACAAAAAAAGAATGAAAAATAAAAAATTCCATTTTGCAGTCAAGCTATGGAAGATACGAAAGAAAGATCAATTGACATAAATGATGCATTTAAAAAAGATCTACAAATTTGTTGCTGATCACTTTTTGATAGGACGCGTAGCTTTTGTATAGATTCGTAAAAAACACCATTAAAAATAAAAAAATTAGAGTTTTGGCCAAAGAACACAAGCTACGAAAAAAAAATAATAAGACCAAAGTTGTTCGCCGAAAAATAGACACAAATTTGTCATAAATAATTTTTTGATAGGAGGCGTAGTTTTTCTATTAATCGTAAAAATAACATTAAAACTAAAGAAAATACATTTTTTGGCAAACGACACAAGGTACGAATACTTTTGGAAAAAACGACACAAGAGACGAAAAAATGAAAAGACAAAGTTTCTCAACCAAAAAAAAAAAATACAAATTTTTTATAAACTCTTGTTATAGAAATAAATTTGATATAAAAAGATCACCTTTTTGGTGAAAGGACACAAGCTATAATCACGTTTTGTTTCATAAAAATGTTTGCCTAATTTATATCTTTAAATTTGCTCAAACCCACTTTACGCTAGGATGCGTATTTTTAGTTTGAATCTTGAAAAACAACTGAAAATTTTATGGAAATATGACACAGAATGCAATAAAATATTCAATAACGAAAATTTTTTTTCTCATAGGATGTACACTTTTTTCAATTATGAAAACAAGACGATGGAAATACGCTTGTTTCAATACCAATGCATATTATGAATTGTAATAATATAAATTTATTGAAATGAGACATTTTTCAGGGTAGTTGAGGATAAAATTCAATGCAAAATAAAAAACAAATATTAAAGTAATGATAATAAATCAAATCTGTACTTTATATTGCACTAGCTGAATAAGCAATTCCAGGCCGAGGTACATGAATAAATGTAATATACGTTTGATATGAAAGTGTTGAAAATAATGTACAAAAGTTCACATTTCGGACAAAATCGAGTGCGAAGCACGAGATACGTGATGAAAATGTGTTCGTTAAAGCCAAGACCAGATTACAGTTGTCGATGCTTTGACCTTTAATTTTGAAAGCTCTGTACACAAATGTGGGGGAAAGACAATGAGCGCGCGCGTAGCGCGAAGTAAATACATTATCGAGCGCGAGGCGCGAGAACCAACAGTCGCGCGCCCTAGGCGCGCTCAAACTTGCGAGCCGCGTGCACAGCGTGCGATGAGAATGTGCCGCACTGCGGGCAGATTTTTTTTATACAAATTTGATATTTTTTTCATTAAAATATAAACTATAACTTTTTTTTTGAGAATCCATATTTATATGTTGTAAATTTAACTAATTAATTAAAAATTCAATTATTTTGTTCAAGATTTAATTATTTTGTTGATAATTCTACACTTCTGTTAAAAATTGAAGTATTTTGTTAAAAAGTAATCTTTTTTGGTCGAAAATTCGACTTTTATGGTAGAAAAGTAATTTTCTTTGATTGAAATGAATAAATTCGAATGCTGGTCCTTGAATATCAATTGTCAGGGAAAATGAAAAATTGGTCAGGGAGAAATCAGGGAATAGTCAGGGAATTTTGAATTTCTAAGTTTCTCGGCCAAACTGTCTCTAATGACATGGAAATGGAGCTTAGCGTCGAAAGTGCGGGAGACATTGGAATGCAATCGTCAACATTCAACAACTAGTTTTGCCGTTTGGCATTTGTCGAGCCTGATGTAGATGTTGGTTTTCAATCTATATTTCTTTGTGCCATTTCCCTCTCTTCTGGTCTTCTTGTACATAGCCCCGGGAAATGACAGAACGCATCATGCTAGTATGATTGTATGATTTTAATACTGCATGAACAATAACAATGGGCACCTAGTCTGGGTGACCCAGTTTAGAATGCAGATTTTGCATAATCGGGTGCAGCGTTGCTGACGTCCCCTCTGTTCTAAAATAACAACTGTAAAGTTAGTTTTTATAGTAAAGCTGAACTTAAGGAAGTATAAGTGAAATTCTTGCAAGCTTTGGTTAAAGGTAGAAAAACACGAGGGTGTATTACGTTTTGAATCGTCAGTTTAAAAATCAGTTTATAGGGAGAACTGTTTAAAAACATTAGAATTCGTATTTTATAGAGACATGAAAGAGGCAAGACGGTACATATTCTTAAGTTTAATTTGCATTCTAATGCAATTAAAAAAATGATTAACTTTTGAATTAATAGGGTTTTTTTGCAATATTCTAAGCTCTTATTATAAGACTAAACTTTCATAGTAACTATTTCAACTTACTAAAAAGTACCAATTATTTCCTGTATTTTTTCTTAAATTTAGTGATATTTAAGACATTTTATCAAGAATAAAGCAGTTTAAAAATATCTTCCATCACTGTGAGTAATGCGCGTCTATAAACAAGTGGAATGTATGTGTAGACTTTTCAAATTTGTTTTCATTTTCTTACAGAAAATGGGAAACGGAATATGATAAATAATCGATTAGCATTGAATTTTCGCTAAAAACCAACTTTATGTTATGTACTTTATGTCATTGGGTTTACCCATGTTGAAACCTACTCAACATTTTTGTTTGAACTCATTATTTAAGCTTCATTCATTAATTTTCTTACACAAATCTAACAGTTGGCGATCACTGGTGTCTTGTCGGTCACTGGGAGTTTTACTTGTTACGTTTGCTGGTATAATCGAGGTAGCCAACTATCCGCACAACGAATGCGGGACGCTGGGAGCTTACCAGTGATGACCTTTTTTTGGAAAAGGTTTCAGGATATTACAGTTTTTACCAATGAAGTCAAAACTGTTCAACTATTTTACTAATCTACCTCCATGGGACTACGCCCTGATACATGATGCGTGAAGTATCAGTACGTATCAGCTTCTTACAAGCGTAACAATACAGATGATTTCGTACTTTTTTATGCGTGCGTAATATGAATTTTGAAGGTTCTAATATTAGGAAAAAAAATTCTAAAAAGAGTAGTAAATGCGGGATACCGCCCTATTTTTGCGAGACATTTTGCGGGAAAAATTCTAAGGCGGGACACGAGCTGCTAATGCGGGATGGTTGGCTACCTTGGGTATAATCAATTTTAGAGCCAAGTAGATAGAGATATATTGATCAATAACAGCTAAACATTACAATTTCTTTCTTCCTGAAAATAGCTAATTTAGCTTCCTTCACTTAAAAATTAAACGTTAGTCAAACAGTTTCTCGTCCTCCTTTTAACGCTTCAGTATGACTCTTCATAAAATCGAGAAAACAAGCCAACCATAATTGGATGGAAGGTAAATATGCAGTACTCTCCATTTTACTGACTGAGTACTGCTTTTCACCAACTGCGAAAAAATCCATTTAATTTGAATACATACTGCTGCGTCAGCAAATATATAGCAGTGAAAAATCACTGGTAAAAGAATTGGGATCTGAAGTCTTGGGAGCGCTAGTATCGGCGCAATCTCGCGAAACCAAGTAGCATTTTTAAGAAGTTTGTGGAATTTTCATCTTATACAGTGAAAAAACATGTTTCATGTTAAAACTGTTTTTGTCAAGAAAACAATTATTTTACTATGCCATGTAAGTTCAAACACACTATAAGTTCTAATGAACTCTAATTAATGCATGTACGAAAAAATTTATTGAGAATATGCAAAAAATTTAATTATAGACGATCAGAAATGAAATACGAATTTTAACCTGACACATTTACAGTTATAATTTTTTAGATAGTGAATTTTCTGGTATAAGTTGAGAAGGATTTTTTGTTACGTTCATTTTTATTTTGAGATGAGTTAATTGAAGCTTGCAGTGTGTTGAAACTTATACAACATACTAAAATATTATTTGTTGTTGTTGAAAAAAAAAACAGTTTTAACATGAAATGCGTTTTCTTCACTCTATACGATGAAAATTCCATATGTTACATACACCTGGTTTCCGATAAATCTTAATTGTTTTAATGCACTCATTGTTTGAAACTAAGCAAAACAACCACGCAATCATAGATTTAATACTTTAATGATGATTTAATATAATGAAAGGAATAAAAGTTTTGCACACGATTGAAACCCGAAACATTGAAAAAAATAGATGGCGTATTGCAGCGCGGCGGATCCCAATAGAGAATGACAAATTTTCAATCTAATTCCAAAACTAGTTTTATCTTTTTGAAAATAATTTCTAAAAATTATGTGAACCTATTTATATTAACTTAATTCGGGGTGTCTACTTGCCTGGAAACCCTGGAATTGTAAGATAATTTTTAAATGCATGTTAACACCTGGAAATGTCATGGAATTTTTTAGTCAATTTTTTCTAGTGTGTGAAAGTTTTTGGATAAAATTTAAAATCATAGCCTGATTCCTTTTTGAAAAAAGTTTTTTTTCTTCAAAAATTACGAGATGCAGAATTCGCATACACGATGATGGAAAAAAGTGCTTAAAAATGTTTATTTTTATTTTGTATCGAATTTTATAGTTTTGTAAATTCCAATCCAATGCTTAAAATTAACCTAAATCAGAAAATTTAGTTTCGGCAACTAATATAAGTGCAGCTAAAACACAAACAAAATTCTCGATCAATAAAACTATTTTTGTATAAAAATTCGAAAAAATGTAATCACGCTTAAAGCTTAAGCATGCCAGCTATTTCATTAACAGACAGATCGTATAGCAATTAATAGCACAAATGAAAAACCATATTTATTTAATTTTACATATACATATGAAAATTCATTTTTTTAAATTTAGATACTTACAAGGACTGATAAAATATTATTTATAATAAAGCCTTGAAATTGAATGCATTGTCCGATTTTGAATTCTAATTACAATTTAACTATTCACGTATGGATTATAAATTTGGGTTATTTAGGTATCATGTAATGCTTTGAAGGGGCGCAGGGTCGTTTGCTTTATAAAGTGCGATATTTAATAATAAATGTCCTCCGTATTAAGAAAAATTATTGCAAAAAGCTAGAGATACCTGGCAAAAAACCGGGAATTGTCAGGGATTTTTTCCAGGATTTGAGTAAACATCCTGTCAACAAAAAATGCCATGTTGATTTCATAACTTAAATTCTAATTTATTGAATGATTTTCGCCTAATTCCTGGATAATGCAAAATTCCAAATTCTATGAAAAAGGCTAGATAATTAATGGATTCATTAATAAAAATTGCCTTGACACGTCACCGAACCATTGAGTACCAGTGAGTACCAGTGAGTACACAACTTCGTGCACGAGCGCGTTGCGTGTAACAGGAAAGGTCAGACGGAGACAATCTTCGAATGTATGCCTGTATCGAATGTCGATGATTCGTATCAAATAAGAAAGTCTCCAGAGTCGTCCCTCGTACGGTCTCGACCTCACGACAAGTCGAAAGAATGCAAACGCCTTTTCCCTGGCTCCCCAGCCCGTCACTCCTTCCCTTGCCAACAAAACCTCTTCTTCCATAATGAAACTCTAAATACTCTAAATATTCTCCTCCCTCTGCCCCTTTCGTTAACCTTGATCTTAATTCTCCTCATGAAGGAGGAATTCTCCCATTTAAGCTACTTTGAATTAACGACCGGAAGTTTCCTCGGAGTGCTTTATTATGCGAGCATTAGAGAATGCAAAGCGGGAACATTCATATTCCTCATGTTTAAACCAATGTTCGGATGCTGTGGCTCAAAACGCCTCTATTTTCACCGCAACTTTAATAATCATTACTTCAAGAAACAATGGAGTAACGATTCTGTCATCGCTACTGAAATGAATACTATTATACAATACGATAACTGCATATTTCATTTAAATCGCGAAATTTTACAGACTTCGTCGATCAACTAAATGATTTTCTCTTTAGAGATCATAACTCTAATCTCTTTACCACAAGACTTGTCTAGAAAGTGAGGCCTTCTATCAAGAAAGACTGCGAAATTAATAGTCTAGAAAATTTAGCATAAACGACATGCCTATTGCAAGATTCATTCGGTGTAATTGAATATTTTTGCAGAAATGAGTGGGATCTGATGATAAAAGAGACGTGAATTTTTAAAAGTCTTTTATTATAGATCTGTCGCTTTTCTTCTCGGAACAATTGATGTCGCTTACTTTATAAAATATACATACACATTTATATTTATATAGTTTTGGTCGACCCTTAGAAAAGTAAGGGCGCCCCGGGAAGATTTGGCGGTTGCTGAAAGATGGAGGAAAGGAACGGGATGGTGGAAAGGAGAGGAAGGGATAGGTGAAGGATAGGGGTGGGGTATCAACTTTTGAAAAAGGAAACGGGATGCGTCTATATTACATATCGAGTCTCACTTGCGGACCTGTCAAGTCCGTCATTTCTCTCCTATTTTCCTGATAAAGAGATTCTTCTTGCACCTCCGCGTGGAACGTCGAGATGCTGTTCTTCACCACGCGAAAGTACCGGTAAACATTTCTAATGAAAGGTCGCGATGCAATCGTCCTATGACTTATAATTTAAACGAGAGCTACATAGGATTCGTCCACGAACCGACTGAGGACGAAAGTTGCGACGATCATCGCGCGACCTCGCGAATTACGTTTTCCTTTTTTATAAATGTTTCGTTTCTGTGTAATAGCTTTGCTTTTTGTATAAAAGCTTCGTTCAATTTCAGAGGATTTGACTTAGAAGAAGCCGTCTCCGGTAGGATCATTGATCCATGGGTAGTTATTGGGGCATCGGATGCAGGTTTGGAGATTGATGGTTTCCCCGGGAACTTCCTTAGATGTAAGTTTACAAGTATGGGGCACCCAGCAGGCTGGTGGTCCATCGACGACACACTTATCCCTCCAGGATTCAAAGTTCTTTGATTCGGTTACAGTTTGAGGGTTTTGAATCCATTGGATGACTTGGGTCATTGTTACGAAATAGACATCGTTGTGGTTTGCCAAGACTTCGTCGATCCAGTAGAGGAAGGCGTCGAGGAATTCGGGGTTGTTCTTCAACCAGGCTGCGTGGAAGTAGAGACCAAGTGGGGCACGATTTTGTTCATAATGCCTGTCGAAGTTGTGATTTAAGAAGTTGTAAAACTGGTCTCCGGTAAGGATGTTACTGCAAGAGTCGACCATGGCACATCCTGGAAGGTACTCGTCGTTTTGAGGATCCTCTCTCCTGTCGAGTTCGTTCATCACCATTTCCCAGACTGCATGTGACCTGTAAATGGAAAGCAATATTTGTTTAGATTTCTTCAATTTTTCTTTAATCAATAGTTTTGTTTAGGACTACAGTACAGTTGTGAAAAATTACCTTGTTGGACAGTGTTGGAGATTTCCGTGACAGCGATGGGGCATTCTGAAGTACATGGTGTATGGCCATAGAGGAGGATTGTTGAGGGCCGAGGTGATAGTCGAATCATAAAGGAAAGCTTGTTCTTCCATCATTGTAAATTGGTTGTTGCCTCCAACTCTGAGGTATGGTGCTCGGACTCCAACCACACTGTTGTCAGTCAAGTTAGCGTATTTTTCGATGATAACCCTCATGCCTGCCATTTCCTTAGCCCAGTCATCGACCGTGGCGTCGGACCAGAAACTCTCGTCGTCGTTATGTCTAAACAAAAAATCGTGATTAGAGATTAAGTGTTCAGAAAACAAAGAACATCTTCAGAAACTCAGCAACTACCGTCACCACAATCTAGCTTCCATTACCTCTTCCGGCGTGTTGACACCTTGTGGCCATTTTTCCTGGGATTGAAAATACGTGGTCAAAGCCATTGATACCGTCTCCAATTATTCTCGCTATCTACTAGTGCAGCTTACTAAGTATTATCAATTGGGATAGATCGGAAGGGATGGGGTCTTAGGAGAGTATAAGTGATCTATACAATTCCAAGTCCTAATGCACATACATTCAAGATAATTAGTTCGCAGGAACGACAACATGCTTTTAAACAAATTTTAACAAATATGGAATAAATTGAACCAAGAAAGCTTAAAGTGTTGTGCTTGGGGGCAGGGATTTGTTCATGCGTTTTGTGTTTAAACTAATGTTAAAAATGCAGGTTGCATTAAGGCAATTATTCTTACGAGATGGAGTGCACAGCAATTTCATGTCCCTTTCTGTGCATTTCCTGGACAGCGGAATAGTTGGTGTACTTGTGGGAGACGAAGAAGGTCGCCTTGATATCACATCCGTTAGGGTTTCGGCGTTTGCCATTGAAAATTTCCTTATACAAGCCAATGTTATTGTTATTGATGGCATCGTCAAAAGTGATGGTAATCATCTGGGGAACATCCTTGAAGGGCAAATCACCTGGGATTGTAGTACCATCCTCAGAACAGAAACAATCCGGCAAGACACACACGGCAGGGTCGCAGGGTGGTGCTCTGTTAGGGTCATTGTCCATATCTGAGGTAAGGGGACAAAATTTAATCTTATAAGTGATCATGAGTTAAATCTAATCAAGGTCAATACATAAGATCAAATCGGGATACAAGATCTCAACTCAAGATCTATTATTTGATTAGATTACTTACCACAAATGTTTTCGTCGGATCCATCAGCACAGTCTTTTTCACCGTTACAGAAGAGACCTCTCTCTACACAATCCTGGTTTCCGCAAGCGAGTTGACCTTCTGGACAAAGGGGCTCTTCGGTGAAGAGGATGGGCTTGGCCTTCCGTTCTTTGTTCGTAGACTTGCAATTGTGGACTGCATCTTTCCAGTCACAGGTCTGCTTATCGATATCAAAGTACAGTCCAGCGGGACACCTCAGAGCCTGAATTCCGGAACTGGTGCACTGGATAACATCTCGACAATTATCTCCTTCTCCAGTCTGGAGTCGAAACCATTCACCGGCGTCCTTGTCCTTACAAAATTCGTCCTTTACGTTATCCTTCTTGTCATCTTGTCGCTTCCATCGACTCAAAACCGTTCCCTCTGAAATTGTTTAATTGAAAACCAGCTGTTTTTTTCTTTTCGTTCACAATTTATAATGCGATTTTGGGGCAATTTTGGGATATTATGTTAACCCCTTAGTATTACAAAAGTTTTATTTATGCAGGGCGTTAGGGGCCGTTCGAAAAATACATAACGTTTTTTCTATAGTAAGTGTATGTAAGTTTAACATTGGCTTAATACTCGAGGTGACCCACCCTCCTAAGGGCGTTAAGTATTTTTTTAACGGCCCCCTATGATGATTTCGCTCTAAAGGCTGTGGTTTTGCAATAAAATACAATTGAAATGGACATTCTAAATCATGAAGGTTGATAGTAGAACTTTTTCAAGAGTTAGCTTCATTTTAAGTTGGAAACTAAAAAAGGGATAATTGCAAAATTCAGTTTTTATTATTCTTATAGGAAAGCTAGATAGGTACTAATGAAATATTCCGCAGAGCACATAAAAAAAGCACTGGAATAGAAAATGATTTATTGAAAGTCAAATGTCAATGAAAAATTATTCTGAAATGGAGTGATAATTCTAGGGGTAGCAGAGGAACCTTAAGAGGTAATCGATTTTATAAGTCAAGGGTTATAATTTTTTAATCTCGTAACTTCAAAGGAACACCGAAAGAATCCAAATTTTCCATTCGGAACTATTGGATAACAAATTTGTATTTCCGATATTTTTTCCTGAAATATAAACATCTAAATTGATCTTGGTTCACAAGGCGCAAAATATGTTATGACGTAATAATCGGGTAATAATTTTGTTATCGACATTGAAGATGTTCTAGATGACTGAAAAATTGGGGCTTAAAGGTCACATTCTATTTCAGAAATGAAATAGTTTTATATTGAGAAAATTTATTTTTTTATTTTTTAAGGTCTATATTCAAGTCTGTATATAGTAGTTCCTACTGCACTGATACGTAAATGCAAAGGTTCATTAAAGAGCTAATTCAATAGCACATAATTTAAGGATTATTTCACTGGTAAATTTAAGAGCAACCCTGAGTTATAAATTGAGACTTCGTTCAAGCTTTCAATCTTGCCGGGTCCAAAGAGTCTCATCACCGAAAGGAATTATTTTTAGAGAGAAAAGATAAATTATGAAATAGGCTTTGCAATTGTTCAGAAATGCAATTATGGAGCTAAGTCCAGAGGTAATAGGTGTAACTCAAGATGTAATCTATAGGCGAATTTGAGGGCTTCAATTTGCATATACCAACATGGAATCGATATCAACTTTCTCTTTATAATTTGAAAAATGTTTAGGTATTTTGTGTTGAAGGACGTGTGATATCGGGTACCAGTCTCGTAACCCTTGAATTTTGTTTTTCGTCTTATGACGATCGGGGAAAGTTGTCCCCACCGTCTTCGGGTGCCCGGGGCACCGGAGTGACGTCACCCTCTATCCGGGACCAACCATATTCTTGGCTTTCACGTTCTAATATCTTATGCAACTGTCGTCATGGTCGTCGAAAGATATTTCGAATAGGTTTTCCGGTCGAGAGGCAAAAATACAGAAGAAGCAAGAAAGATTTCGATCTTTTTGTGTATTTTTGAGGGAGGGGGTTTCCATTGATGATGATTCCTTGAAATGGTACGGATGGCACTTTTTACTCACCGGCAAGGGCGAACGCGACTGCAAAAAGCAGTACCAGCGAGTACTTCGGCATATTCCTCGCCCTCACCCGCATCACGGGATTATCGGTATCCTGATTGTAGACCCCGTCTTTTCTGTCCGGTCACTCTTCGCGGCACGGAAGTTCTGGAGATGGTATCACTATTACTTCCGGGGAGAAGGCGATCGCGCGCGTGCGCTTACGCGAAAAAAAAGTGATAGCGCGTAATGTAAGGGTGCGGACCTTAAGACTTAGGTACCGCTTACTAAGGACTGGCTGAGGCGCGCCATTCACTGGGCCTTATATTGCCACCACCACTACGTTTCTTCGACGGTCCCCTCTTTTGTGGATATTGCCGACGAAGACTCTTCAGGTACGTAGCATGTTCATTTCGAACTAGTATACTTTCTTTGGGTCTGGAGGTCCGATAAGAAAGGTGACTAGGATAATCGCTATCCTGGAGTGGAGATAGAAGGGTGCTTCAGAAGGTGCTGGTGACCTTGAGCCTTAAGTTACATTCTAACATGAAGATTATTCTGAGTGCAAGATGTTTCTGCGACTCAAAATAAAGTACTGAGTGAAATATGTGGTTTTGAATTTTTTGAGGAGGGGTGGGGGGACTGATAAATAATGCTTGAAACTCAAGGTCATGATTAGTGTGGAATTAGTTTAGATTATATTCTTTTCTTGTTTCTATGTCTTCTTTCTTTTTAAACAAAATGAGTAATAGAGTATTTCAATTGGTATGATTATGAGAATAGGTGGGCAATTGTATTTAAGATCTATTGCACGTTTCCTTTTAATATCTTGTTTGTCTTTTAAAATAAAAAGTTCCGTCATGAAGAATCGAATACAATTACGTTATCCATGTAGAAAGAAAAAACATGATCTATTATTTTAAAAATTAACAGTGTAAATTTTCATATTTTGGAAACAACTCTGTGTCTGCAGTGAAATCCTTGTTTCTTTTTAATCTAAAAAAAGTTATTCTGCATTTTTTCAGATTTAAAACAATCGTTTTCAACTGTGATAATTTTTTTTCCTACAAAAACACCATTAAAATGTTTAATTTTCTAGTTTTTAAGATTGTAAATTCAATCATTCAAAAAAATTTTGTTTAATTTAGACTTCAAGAACTGTATTTATATCTTCATTAGCTCAATTTCACTAAAAATCAGTCAAATATAATTGATGTTTATTCAAATCGATGGCCGGATTCTAGCCATCATAATTGGTCATATTTGACAGATTTTCAGTGAAAAATGACTGAAGTTAAGTGACTTCTTACTAAGAATTATTTTATTTTCACCAGTTGTCATAGTGAAAATTCAGTCAAAATTATCTTTATTGTTAAAATTATTGTCTTATTGAATTAATTAGGAAAGTCTTTCCATTGTTGTCTTCCATTTTTTCAGATTGTTCAACTTTGAAGTCTCGAATCATTTCGAATTTAAAATATTGGATTTTCAAAGTTTGTAATTTAAAATTGTTTAATTTAAAGTTTTTTTTTATAAGCAAGTTGTTATAAGTAAGTTGTTAGTTGTTGGTCAGTGCAGTAAATATATACGAAGATGTTAGTTTTTTGATCTACTGATCTTTCTGTCTATTTGAAAAGTTTTTTTTTTACAAATCTTTGATTTATAGTGAAATATTACTTAAGGATCGGATTCACAATTACTGTCGAATATCTTACTCTTAATACATTCCTAAATCTCGTAAAAGTAACTTATATACTTGTTTCAGACACCACTTTTCTAATTATTTCGATATATGTATCCTATTATTTATCCAAATTAGTAAAAAAAAATATTACACTTTTTTATAAATATATCATCATTCAGAAAGATGATTCTGAGAAAGCTCATAATTACAGAAATAATGTCTTCTATTCTGTTTGACCTCGTCCTTTGGTCTACACTGTATAGTCAATAAAACGAAGAACCTTTCTCACAGATGAAAGTAAAAGGAAGAATTAAGCACTTCAAGCAGAAAAGCGTAATGGCTTTCGTTAAAGGTAGACAGGTTGTTAAGTGACTTGGTGCAAGTGACTTTGAACGTTATAGGCATTATCGATTAATCTTGCTAACCCAAGACTGCTACAGACATTATTGGAAACAACAATCTACAGCTAATTAAATTAATTAATCTTCATTTTAATATCATATTAAGGAATTGTACGTGTTTACAGGAAAAATCGGCTATTTGTACAAAAATTTCGGTACAAATAGTCCCCTTTCCAGGTCCTGCTATTCTTACCAAAAAAATCCGGCTATTCGTAATGAAATTTCGACTCACGTAACCAGGACCTATAATACAATATTCCTCCACCATAATTTAAAAAAACAAATCCATTATCTGATATCTTTTAAAATGTGATACAAGTTTCGAAAAAGTCTCAATGAAACTTTCGAAGTTGAGGTATGAATTTTATTCTAAATTTGTGTGATAAAAAACGCTTTTACCATGTTTCCACGAGTATTTAATAGCATAACATTGAAAGAGAATGAAAATAGTGTCAGTGATTACTTGAAGTCTGCCTATTCTTCATTCCCAATATCCTTTGTCTGGCTGTGAATGGTTTTACTACTTATTTTGGTGGCGCTCTGAAATCGATTGCGGGATTCCCAATAAAAACCATACAAACTCACAATTTGAGAACTGAATTAAAATAAAATACTTACAGATGATCTTATCAACTAAAATATTATTTAGATATTTTTTAGCCAGAGCACTAAAATTTGAGTTGAAATGAAATATTAGAAAATCGAGCTGAGTTGTTGCACCGGAAACATAAATGATGAAGTGAGAAAAAGAGGGATGGTCGGTTACAATACATCATATTGTAGTTTTCAAATGCTGATATTGCAATATTACCATGCATGTGTTGTAAAATATACAGCTTTTTTCTTCCAAAATTGAAGTTCGTAGACACTGAGAATTGAACCCCACCGGCCGAAGTTCTACGTCAGGTGAACGGAAGAAAAGCTGAGCTCGGAACCCAAGTTAATCTACAGAAAAAAAATATAGCTTCATTTTGAACAAAGGAATGGCATCAAAATTTAATAGACAAAATTGAACCATAATTGGTTCATATTGAGCAACACGAAAATTGAAATCAATTCAATTGTTTTACGGTTTTTACATTCTGAATTTTATAATATTGTTCGAATATTTTTCCTAGTTAATTTACTCAGAACAAATCAAGACCTCCACAGTATTCCAGGAATTTCTTCTCTTTTTACATTCTC
>JAABKJ010003666.1:7291-25609 GCA_011634705.1 Andricus grossulariae | reverse complement strand
GAGTTAAACAACGGTGTGAATCAAACTAATATTTGTTTAATTCAATCAAATCTTTGTTTAACACAATATCAAAGAAAGAATTTGTTTGATTCAAGCAAACAATATTCTAAGTGTGTTACACATTATTTGACAAACTGTTTTCTCAAAATGTCCATCCTATCTAATCGTCATATCTAATCGGCGTATCTAATCATCGTATCTAGTCTCGGAATTCATAATTCTTTATATAAATATTCAGGCAATATATTTAGATTCTTTTCAGAGTTTATTCAGATTTTAATTTCTCATTGTTAGTTCATAATAATTAATTTTTTACAAAACATAATATTTTTGTACATTAATAAAGGCCGAGAGCAGATGTTGAAACGTCGCGGCATATTAACTATGATAATAAACTAATTTGTAACATATGGCAAAAAAAATTATTTCCTCCACTAAACAAAATTCTTAAGAAATACGTATAATTATTGCTGATGTTATTTTTCTTGGTCTACTGGTATGTAGAACCATTAAGGGTCCACGTTTATTTGATCAACACGATTTATATGTATCTTCGTTCGCTAAGTTCATAAAATCTTCGTAAGATTTTGGTGGAAGGAGGGTGAAAGTTTAAAAAAAACTAACCTAATTTGTGGATAACACTTTGAACATTTGACTTTTTTAAGTTCCGAGTTCATAGTTGGAAGTATAATAATTTAGTTGACCAGATGATTCCAAGTGCTGCGTCGAAAAAATTGTCGCTAATAACGGCAAAAAAGACAAAAAATGATCTTTATCCTAAAATGATTTTTTTTTTTCATTCGTAGCAGCAAATTAATCTAAAATTATTAGGAGTCTCATTAAACAAATCCATTAGAGCTTTGAAGAAAAATGTAGATTCGTAATATTACAATCGAGTGAAATTGCATTATTCCAGTTCCTACTAATTTCATGTGGTTTTATAAGTTGAATATATCACGTAATAATATTAGTCCTGAAATGGATCAGGAACTTTGTTATAATTTACTTTTACATGTTTTTTGAAAATAACAATAATGGTGTGAAATGCTTTTTATATTTACTACTCTAAAATTCTTTCGGATTGGGCGATGCTTGCTTAAGGCAGTTTCCTTGATTTCTTCCGAAGTCATATTTTCAATTTCACCGCTGTCCATGTTTATTTTTACCCGTCTTCCAGCCCGATATCCAGAGAAATTTCTTAATGTATATATTTCAAGAAGTGTTCTAGTACTCTCCTTTATAATTACAAAGACATCACCATTAGACGCTGATAATACAGTTTGCTCTTCTGTTAGCATGGGCTCAAGTTTTTCAGATCTTCCTCTCAATTGAATTCGTTTATCGAGAGGAAAAGAGTATCTTCGAATTTCAAATCGCCGGTTTGGATTTATGTTGGGAATAAGCTGAATAGTTCTAAGTTGTTCAAGTTCATATCCAAATACGCGTGAAGAAAAATGCCTGGCAGGAGGAGACCTGAGCCTGGCAGGAAGAGACCTATGCCTGGCAGGAGGAGACCTAAATCTGAAACGAAGAGGAAACTCGGCAGAAGTAGAAAACACGACCGGAGAATGAGGAACACCAGGGGGCGCCATTAGGTAAACACTCAAATTGTGAACTCAGCTTTGCAACGAGAAAGAGCTGATTAATGAACAGCTGATACTCTTTCTGCATATTTTGCCGGATTTTAATTTTCTTTTCGGGCATATTTTTCCCGGATAGAGAAGTACACTACCAGTCAAAATTTCACTTCGATTGAATCCTACCTGAAGTATTTTCGTTAAATTGGGACCGAAGTAGGATTTGAGAAAGACCGAACCATTTTCCGTTTTTGACCATATTTTCGATACTTAACTTCCACTCTCTGCATTCGAGATGAATGGAAAAAATTTAAATTAAAAAAAAATTGAGACTAGTACCTAAACTTATTTTGCACATTGAAATCGTAGGATTATATGAAGAAGGACAACAAATATGATTTCTCAGCGACACATGTAATAGTCGATACTTCTGACATAAATATTTTTAATTAAAAAAAAAACACTTGAATTTACCTCGAACATATTAATTTGTGACCGAGCAGATGCATTTTTAACTAAAAAAGGATAAATTTTCAACGAAGAAGATTATTTTTATACCAAAAAGTAATTGTTCTAGCAAATAGTTGAATTTCATACTAAAAAGGATGATTAAAAAACCTGTTGAATTTTCAAGCCGCAAACACAAAATTTCAATAGAATACATCAATTTTCAACAAAAGATTTCAAAATTAAACCCCAAGATAGTCCACAGATGTCAGTCATTATTAATATATTCTTTCTTTCAGAAGTTATACCTCAATTGTTTAAAAAATTATTATTTGCTAGAACAATTTTTTTATTATATTATGAAGTGTTTCCTTTTTCCTATAAGATTAATGAGGCAGCTAATTTTCGTATTCATAATATGATGAAAAAATTGTTCAAGCAAACAATTATGTTGAGTTGGTGGGGAAAAAAAATAGAAATTTCTTAAGCAATTACAAAACATCTTCAATAAAACAGATGTAATGATTTAGGTGTGGTTTTTTGTAGATTAATGGAATATTTACTCCGTGTTAAGCTTGGTCAATATGTATGATTGACATTGTTCTTTAAAAAATTCTCTTTTATTTATTTAAACCAAGAAATTACATGTCCCAATTAAGAAAAACTAACTAATTTTTAAACACAAATTTCTCATTTCTTTCTACCATTAACGACGTTCTTTTGCTTAGTTAATATTTCACTGACTAAATTAAATATTTATTTTTCACAATATTTTTATACTTTTGGTTTACAGAAAATTATTCCTTTCCGTAGAAAAAAGATTCTATAGGACAAAAATCGAGCATTTTATTTCTGGATCCGAAATCCATTCATAGCATTGTAACAAGATGTAGAAAAATAATATTATAACTGAGGCGAATTTTCAATTAAATTGTCGAATTAAAAAAAAAGAATTAACTTTAATCACAAGCAGTTGTATTTTCAAGCAAATAGTCGAATCTTCAACCCCTACACGATTTCTTTCGAGACAATTTAATTTTCGATTTAGAACTTTTTTACCAAAAAGATATGAATTTCTAATCAAGAAAGACGAATTTTCAACATAAAAGTTGAATTTTTGAACAAAAAATATTACTTTTTCACAAAATTGTTAACTAGTTAACTATTAGTTAGTTATCAAATTTAGAATAAAATACTGGAATTTGCAACTATGAGTTGTATGTTCGACTTGCAAAGATAAATTTTCAATGAAATAAATGAATTTTCAAAAAGTATTATTATTATACAAAAAAATAATCATTTCAAAAAAATCGATGAATCTTTGATAAACTAATCAAACTTTCGCGCTAATAATTGCATATTCAACCAAGAAAAGATTTTTATTTCAGATCAAAAACTTCAAAATGAAATCAAAAAGATTGATTCTCAACGAAAAATGAATTAGTTTATATTTAAACCATAAAGACGAATTTTCAAGAAAAGATTTAAGTTTTCAACCAGGACAAATTGTTTAATGAAGAGAAAAAAAAACAGATTGTTGAACTTTTAACCAAAAGAATTGGCTTCAATCACAAATAGTTGTATTTTTACACAAATAATCGAATCTTCAAGCCGAAGACGAATTTTTTAGAAGACAGTTGATGAATTTTCTAAAAATAAAATAATTATCAACCAAACAATTGCATTCACAACCAAGTAGCTAAATTTTCAAATCAATAGGGAATTTTCAACAACATAATTGACTTTTTAAGGAAAATAGTTGAATTTCTAACAAATCAAACAAATTTTCAAGAAAATGGTAGATTTTTCAACAAAGAAAAGATTTTTATTTCATATTAAAAACCTTCAAATTAAATCAAAAAGATCAATTATCAGCCAAATTGTTGAATTATATGAATTTTCAACTAAACAGTTAAATTTTCTATGAAAATAATAGAATATTAAATAAAAAAGACGATTTTTCAGAAAAACAGTTTAATTTTTAAGCCAAAAAGACGAATTTTGTACCAAACTATTGAATTTTGAAACCGCAAATATGAATTGTCAACAAAAAAGTTATTGTAACTGAATAGTTGAATTTTAAAATAAAACTGATCACTTAAAAAATCGAATAGCTAAATTTGCAATTAAAAAAATTGAATAGAATTTTTAATCAGCAATATTGATTTACTATCGAACAAGACGAATTTATAACGAAGTACCTGAATCTTCAACTGAATTGTTGAATTTGTAACTAAAAATTATTATTGAGAAACCAATAATAGCATAGTTAAATTTTCAGTTAAAAAATTACTTTTCAACAAAAGAAAAAAAACGAATTTTTGAGAAAATAGTTATTTTTTCAACCAAAACAGACTATTCTGTACCAAAAATATAATAGTGAACTATTTAATTCAAAAGAATTAGCTGGCAATGAAAAACAGTTGGATTTCTGAATTGGGCTTTATTAATTCAGTTTACATTCAAGCAACAAAACGAAAAAACTAGAGGAAGTGAAAGTTCCTTGAAAACCGGGGGAAAAAGAAGGATTCTTTAGAAAAGATGCTTCACTCATTAAATAAAATCACTCATTTTTTACTTAATAGAAAAAAATTATTCATATTTAAAAGGCAACATCTGCAAATAAAATAATCATTATTCGCAAAGAGAGCACACATAATTTTAAAAATTGTAAAAAGAATGGAATATATTGTCGCCACCCAGTTCTTAAGAGCTTTAATTGCATTCAATAAAACTTTACTAAAAATTATTAAAATTTTCAAAATTATTTCAAATTTTTTAGATCCTGCTTTCTTGCAAATACCAAGGTTGTTTTCCGAGGATCGGTTTTCACAAGAAAGCAGGACCTGCAGATCCATCCTTTTTCTGTGATTTTGGTGTGTATTTTGGGCTCGATCTGCAGCATTCTTTATAACAAATTAACAATTCAATCAATTTTTATTTTCGCTGGAATGAGAAGATCATTTATTAATTACCAAAGAGCAATCAAAACAAATGTTGAAAAGTAATTCAAATAGGCGGTCTATACGAATAATGATTTGAACAGTTTTCATAGATTATCTCGGTTTACTCTTTTTGTAGATCCTGCTTTCTTAAGTATCGAGGCAGCAAACAGGATTCAATTAGCATAAAAAAAAATTATGAAGAGAAAACTCACGTATGAAATTGTTCGGATTCGCCTCGTGAGAATTCGCAAAATTTTCTGGATCCCATCCCATAAAAAAAGCCTTACGTAATTGATGGACGTTTCCTTCACAAGAACCGCTTAAACGAAGACCAGAGTGCACTTATATTATCAAGAGCTCTATTTTCTATTTCTTCCATAACTAAATTTGAAACAATAAGAGATGAGGAAGAGCCCTGATAAAGAAGGCAACAATCCTTCACAAGGTCTATTGAAATTGTATAAAACATTGATGCTACATAAAGCGAAACAATTTTAGTTTGATCCTTTAGGTCCCAGCTATTATTAAAAAATGCACTACTTTGCCCAGAAATTGATTTCATACTATTCGAAATATATTTTTCTAAATTCTAAATAGGAGATCTAATTGTAGAAACAGTCAATCTCCATTTTAAATTTGGTCTGTGAACTTTTAGGACAGCATAAGCTCTGGCAACAATGTCGTTATGTATGTTTAATGTTTTCGATATTAGAAATCATACTGCTTATAGGGATCTTATTAAATTTAAAAAAATGCCATATTCATTTTGTTTTGCTAATGCTTCAGCAATCTCACCTGAGATTTGAAAATTTGCTCTTCGCAATTTTTGAACCAATTTATAATTTAGATGATGCGAACTATATTTTCTTGTTTGTTGTTGAATGTTTGCTGGTATTATGACCTCTTCTCTGCAGCTAATTAAGAAAATACGTTGTGCCGTGAGATAAAGCAAAGTTCTGTTGGTATAGTAGTTATATCAACATACACTGTTCGAAAAAGTTTTGCTTCTCCCCCTTGGTTTATTATGTAGGAAAACCAGTACAAACTGGATGTCAGTACGAAATGAATAATAGGAAAAAATGACTGGATTTTATAGAAAAAGTTCTGTAGTATTTTTTATAAGTAGCAATACTCAAAAAGAGTTTTATGATCAACTTTTTAAACATTTTGTCCCTATTTTTTAATTGAAAAAGAGACACATCTATTTTTGACATGGCGATCAATATTTTGTCCACGATTTACTACTGTTTTACTGGTTTCTTCGATTTATCAAATGCTTGGCTTTAAAACTGTCAAATCATTAATCTCTTAATTTTCATCGAAAATATATTTTACATGTCTTTACAGAAGTGTCAATCGGTATGAGACGAATAAATTTTTGACATCTTAGGCTTGGGTATCAAAGTAATTTTTTTACTTTTAGGTTGCGAGCACAAGCAAGTAAGTCATACTAATCAAACAACTTTCAAATAAATAATACATTTTATGCTTCTTACTAACATAAGCAAATGAAACTATCACTGTTTAAACAAAAAAATGATTTCGAATAACAGTTTCGGATTATTGTTATACGAATCTATACGCAATGTCCTTTCCACAATTGATCGGAAAGGCTTAGCATGTGAGTATTCACTTCGTACCAGAAGAGAACCATCTGCTTACAATTTTAACGTGTTACAAAATATTAAATATAGGATAAATAGATAATATGATTTGCGTGCTAAAATTGCTTTTTCACAAATGAATGTTCCAGTTTAAATCCACTAGGTAATACCTTCCTCACTTGTTAATGAATTATTATCAATATTAGGACTTAAATAGTTTTCTATTCACCGCGTCGGCGTCTGGTTTTTGTTGTGTACATTTCTGGAGGAAGGTCTGGATCAGTTGGCGAAGGATCTAATACACCTAAATATCTAGCTCTTGCAGCTGTAACGACCCGGATTGTCCGGTTTCCTACACTTTGAAAGATTGAATCTCCTTCCTCATTATAGATTCCAGCAACTTGACCATTACGGTCCCATCCAATTATGTCATCACCCCTTGCTACCATATTTAAATTTTCTACAACTGGATGTAGTTCACCATTTGCATGCAAGATGCGAACATCACGAGTCTGTTCTGGTGTGCTTACAATTATCCTGAGCGGTTCTCTTAAATCAGGATCTGACGGAACCCTTGGAATGTGGGGCTCTCTAACGCCACGGGTGCAAACTGAAACATTGTGACCAAATTTGTAATTAAGGAAACTGATAGTTATTCAATACCTCATTTACTTACTTGAACCCTACTCGTAAATAGAGTACAGTACCAATAATGTTCAAGTCATTATGTTTCTACCTAAGACGAAACAAAACTGCAAGGTCAGTTTTGTATCGTCTTATGATTGCTGAACTGAAATGAAATGAAATGAAAAAAATGTTTGGTGAAGGTCACTGATGATCCTTCTTCTTTTTCAAGGTATACCAAAAAGTATATATATAAAATATGTACGCACAATGAAGAGAAGCCAAAATGACTCGTTACATTCCGTTCAAAGAAAAAATATTGCCATAAATTTTATTTTCTATTTTTTAAAAATGGCTTAGAGGTTACACTAGGATATTCTCGGTCTGATAATAAATTTTTTCATGTAGTTTTTAATTTCTTTCATCAGAAATTGAAGGCTCAATCATTCTGTTACCCCTAGAAACATTTTTTTCCCGGAAATATTATGCTCATGATTTCTTCTACAATACGAAAAGACAAAAGTTCGCATCAAAGAAAAGTAAGATACAATACATTTGACATGATAAAAATACCCAATGTGGGATGTAAATCTTACCACGTAAAGGTAATTTTTGTTGCAGTTCAATATTACTCGAATATTACTCAACCCTTCAAGTGAACAAAATTCATATTTCTTGATAATTTAAAAATTTCAGATTTTTTCCGTCACCCTGTATCTTCAGAGAAAAGTTATGACAGTAGACCGCTTTCTTCGTTACTGGTATTTTGATGCAATCCTTTCGCCTAATTTCAATCTCATTCTAAGCAACAATTTCTAAATAGATAACATTTAAAGGATAATATATGCACCAGAAAAATGTGTAGAATCACAAGCTGCTATCTTGTGCTACGTTGCCGGATTACAATCATGCAAATAAAAAAATATAACAATTAGCAAAAATGGATGACGATCTCTAACGTCGAAATGATGAAAGGCGAAATTATATAAATTTTGCAAAAAGTTTTAACTATTTTTTATACATGACAATTTAAAAAAAGCAAACTTCATGCTCATCTTACAGAGCCTCAGAAAATTATCCGGGTGCAATTTTCCATACTTTTAAACCACAAAGTTCTACGTTAAAATTTAATGATTTATGACGCCGAAGGTTGTACATTCCCAAAGGTTAATCTTGTATCATTTATCTGATTATTCTTTATATACAAACTACGCAATTTTAAAAAGCTTCTCTTATAAAGTTGGCAAAATCTAAGATAGCTCCCTATGATCTTAGAGTCACAATACATATATATAATAATATTATATATTTACCAATGGAGTTAATGAGAACTGCTGAAGTAAATACCAAAATACCAAAGACCCTCATTTTTTCTAGCTCAAGAAAACTGATTTACGGAAAAACTCGCTATCTAGTTCATCTTTAAAAATTATTCCTCTATTTAGGAATTATTTATAAGATGTATAAGACTTGATATATATTCAACGTACGTTCTTCAGAAAGTTAGGAATATCGTTATAAAATACCGCGCAATCTCATAAAAATACGTCATACAAAATTGTTTCTACCTTTTTTAATATTATTATAATATTATGCCAATTCCATTTCGGGTTGAACAAACTGATATAAATAATACATTGGGTACAGCATACAATTGAAAGATCTGTAATAACTTGAAGGCCGGAGCCGCTATACGCTGCTATATTATTTTTTTATGCTTCAGATGAGAGTAATAAATATTCATTTGTTTTATGAAATATTTATAATTTTGACATTTTAAAACATTTAATACATTTTTATCTTGCTTTGGTACAGGATGGCATGATTATTACTTAGCAGAGGAATGATATTTGGGGGCTAATACAGAAAGAATGGTTAATGTAAGCAAAAAGGCATATCTATTTTCAGAGATCATTTCAAAATGTTATGAACTAACATAAATTGGTAAACAATTCCGTAAACTTCAGGAAATATTGAAGAAAACATTAATTAGAGGCAAAATGAATATTTCGGGAGAATCACCCTTATATACTATACGAATGCACTATAAGAATGTACTCTGCAGCAAGTCAGTCTCCCATTTTTTAACTTGACAACATATGCTTTATCATCTTACTATCCAAATTATTTCGCATCATCAGTAGAGTTTATTTATGTGTTGTTTGATATATATTTCTTCTTTAGAAATATGAAATGTTTCTTATTCTCAAGCTTAAACACTCATACTCTAAGATATTTGTTCCCTATGTATAGACTTACACATCGCTGCATGTGCTATTTATTTTAGGTATCGTGATAATAAATCCATACTCACTGCATAAAGCAAATACAGAATTAGATATTTCAATTTTAGGTTTGTTTTTCATATTTTTACTTTTAGTAATGGCATCTACACTACCAATAACCTTTCCCAGGCACATGAAATCATCATGTTGTTCTAACCTCTCTTTGTCTAAAGCAATGGTGCATACCATTTTCTCACTCTTTCTTTTTAACAAAATAATTTTTTTCTCATTTTTGTTAACCATAAAACCTATACTATTCATGCTGGTTTCAGTCTACCTACTTCGTCCAAGAGACCCATTCCTAGACATAAGTCAATTTATATATTGAATAGCCAGGAGGGCATAACGCATCCTTGTCTAACGCTCTGCTGAAAATAAAACCAATCACTCAATTGTTCTTTTACCCTAACGCTTGCTTTATTACCATCATATATTTCTTTTATTGCTTTGTGAAGCTAACCATTAAATACATGCTCTGTCAGGACTTCCCTAAGTGTAATGCCATCGACCTTATCGAGGGTTTTCTCAGATCAACAAATGCACAGAATGCCTTTTTGTCTGTTGTTAAACTTTTTTCTATGATCGAAGTGGCATAAATCCACATTGGATGGTAGCTGATGGACTGATAGTTCTCCAATAATTACAGTTACATTTACTACCTTTTCCCTTGTAACGTGAAACAATAATCGCCTTTATCTAATCCTTTCGAACTTCTCCAATATTAGTACACATATTCATCAACTCATTGAATCACTCAAACAAATATTCATTACCTATACTCCTAGTTTCTCAGTTAGAAAGAGATTTTCGAACTTATCCTCTTCTATCTCATACCATTTCATCATCATTCCTTATTCCGACTAACGCAGTAATGACAATTCCTTTCCTAATCATCTGAACCCATTTTCAAAATTATTTATTATTTCCTTCAAAATAATTTCAAATTGTTTATCTTCTGCTTTGATTTTATATCTGCTTTCTTCAACTGGCATCTTTGATTTTCTGTTTTTATCCCTGTAATAATCTTCTAGTCTAGTTCTCTCCTCAATGCTAAGACCTTGAATATTCAGCTTTTTCGAGTACGCTTGCTAAAGATGAAGATACAATAAAAAAGTTGACATGGTAAGGATATCCAATGTGCTGGGTAAATCTTATCAAGTGAAGGTATTTTTGTTTGCAGGTAAATATGACTCTCAAATCGGTGTAAAGATTACAATTTGCTTCTTTTCTCTGATTTTGATGTACTATGGGAATCTTCAAACTATACGAAATTAATATTTTTTCATTACTGCATATCTTTTCGCCAATGGAAATAAAATTAAGGGTTAGCGTTTGCAAAATTAAAAAAATGAAAATTTAATTGGGAACCGCACCCAAGGTGCGACTTTTTGATCAAGAAGTAAAACGTTGCAAAATGTATTCGAGTACATTTATACAATATGTGTACACTTTAGAGATACCAAAATCTTAAAAAACGAACAAGAATAATATCTTACATAATCAGTTGTATTTGCTTTACGTGTTATAGCGAGTTAAGAATTTCTATATGATTGCCGTGATATCTTCTTGATGAATGTCCTAATAATTTGTTGTAATCTCTAAAAGTCATAAATTGATAAGCCAATTTGCAGAGCAGTAATTTTTGCCACGATAACAGAAGCTGCTACGTTGCACAGACTACGAGAATTGATGACCGATGGGGGGCATACATATTATTCGATCATTCTTTGATGTACATTTGAAATGATGTAATGTTTATTTTCAAAAAGTTTCTCATATTGCAGCGATATAAATTAATTTATTTGCTATTTTTCCAAAGAAGTCAAAACTGCTATCAAAATTCGGGTTGGACGCAATTTTTGTTTCGATGATGACCTTTTTCAGCAATGGGATTCCAGTTTAGAGTTCATCGATATGCTTTCAATTGATTGGGAGGTTTTGATCTAACTTTGTAGTATAAACAAAAATATTACTTTTGTAGTTATTTTTATTACCAGTATGAATACACTTTTTGAATATTTGAATACAGAAAACTCATTCTTACAAAGAATATGAGGTCACTCATCCTCGACATCGAAACCTCAAGCTCGACAGTAGTTGCACGGAGTGAAAAATACGACTAAGCTAAAATCATGAACGGTCACCCATCCGAGCGCCAACCATGCCCGTATGTGCTAAACTTCAGCCCCTATCACTGCCTCTTCCTCTGCCGCTACCGAAGCCTGTGACTCTGGCACTGAGTCTGGGTGTACCTTTCGGCTTTCTGTACATTTCGAGAGGAAGGTCTGGATCATTTGGCGAAGGATCTAATACACCCCATTGTCTAGCTACTTCATACGTAACTGTTCGGGTCGTCCGATCTCCTCTATTTTGGAAAACTACATCACCTTCCGGATTATATATTGCACCAGTTTGACCATGGCGGTCATATCCAATTATGGTTTGGCCCCTTGCTACCATATCTAAATTTCCAACAACTGGATGCACTTCACCATCTACATGCAAGATGCGAATATTGCGAGTCTGTTCCGGAGTGCTTACGACAATCTCGAGATCATGTTCGAAATCAGTTAGGGGAGCTCGGGATCGAAGCGGTCTACGGGCGCAAACTGAAACATCAGGACAAAATTGGGAAATTTAATGTTCATTGGCATCTGACTTCCGGAATTAATTTTTTATTAACAAGTTGACCTTATAAAGAATTTAGTTATGGTTTTTGTAAAATAGTTAATGTCTTGATTGGTTTAGATGAAAGTTGCAACGACATCAGTTAGATCAGATTAACTTTGTCAAAGACCTAAAACAAAAAACGATGATCTAATTCTAATAAGTATAAAGTTATTGTGTGCTGATAATCACCATTCAATATTGTGTATTTTTCTTGCAAAATATATAAACTGATATGAGTTTATCTTTCATCTGAAATGAAGAGGATATAAGATATTTCACGGGAACTAAAATACAGTTCTTTTTTAGAAAGATATGTCTCCTAAACTGTAAGATGAAACATCAAATTTTGTTTTAATTCTACAGAAAAATTTGTATATACATACTGATTGAATTATTGAAAACTGCTAAGCTGACGACCAGAATACCAACGACCCTCATTTTTACAGCTGGAGAAAACTGGTGTACGACAAAATTCGTGATCGAAGTGCAGTTTTACTAAATCCCAAGGTATATACTAGTCGTTATCTGATTCTTGCTCATAAATTATTCCGCTATTAAGGATATGCTTAGAAAACGTATAAGATCAAATCATACAAAATTGTGTATAATATTTTTTATTATTATTATACCATTTAGCGAAATACATCTATGCATATACTGAAAAAAATAGAATTTCATTCAAGTTTCGTATTGATCAAAATGAACCAATTATGGTTTAATTTTGTTTCGATACATTTTTATCTTATCTTCTTGACCCATTTCCAAAATAATTTCTTATAATCTTCAAAATCATTTTGCATTTTCTCATCTTCTGGAGCTTTGATTTCACCAAAAACTCAGGTCTTCCTTCCTCTGGTCACTCTTCCTATAACCGCAGTACCACACACTTCAGATTCACTCTTGAAAAAATAAATAAATAAAAAATAGTGCTCGGTAATATATTTATCTCGCGCTTCGTGCTCGGTCGTTTGTACAAAAACTTTATTTTTTTATTTTCAATATTGTTTTCTACTAATAAAACAAAAATTACGCGTTCTGTAAAACATGATGAGCAACAAATTTGTAGATCTTTTTTGTGTGCACAATTTTGGTCTAGTCATATTTTTTCCTATTTTTGATAGTTAGTCATCATTTGTCTAATTATTCTTGCCTAAAACAGTTAACAAGTTTGCTTCCCAATATCAGTAAACGTTTTTATTTACAAACTATACAGTTTTGACAAGCCACTTTTATAAATTTGTTACAATCGAGGATAACACCTTATGGTCTTAGGGTCAAGATATATATATATATAAAATTTACCAATAGAATTAATGAAAAGCGCTAAAGTGAAGACCAGAATACCAATGACCCTCATTTTCTCTAGCTAAAGAAAACTGGTGCACGGAGAAATTCGTGATCGGAGTGCAACTATGCAAAACCCCAAGGTATATATATACTAGTCGCTATCTGATTCGCCATAAATTAATTATTGCAATTTTTAAATGCTACAATTTCGAATGTATGTAAATGGCAATATAAAAATTATTATGAAGGACCCACGTGAGGTTCATGCTTCATTAGAGAAAACGGAATAAAACTGATGTATCATGTACTTAAATTACAAAATTAGTAATATTCATATTATGTCAATAATATTATGCACATAATATTGTGCGATTTCTGGATGAGCTCTAGAAATTATTGTGTGATAATAATGAACATATGAAAATATTATATATAAATATGCAAGATAAAAATATTTAGAAAGTAAATTTTTAGACATAGCATACAATGTCAAAGCTGCTGCTATGCACTTAATTTTTTCTGAAATAGAACAAACTTCTGGCACTGAAAAGAAATTTTCCTTGAATCGAAGAAATGTAGAATTGAATACAATCAAATTTGTAAAACATCATTTCTTGACACAAGAAAAAATTTCTTTGATCATTTTCGGTATTCAGTAGACTATTTCCAAATCGCTGAAAAATTAATAAAATGTTGTAGAAATATCCTCTTTCTAGCTTGAAAATTCAACAGCTTGTTAGGAAATTGATGTATTTTGTTGAAAATTCGGCTTCTTGATAGGAAATTATTCTATGTATTGAAAAATTAATGTTTTCCTTTGAAACATTGACTATTTAATTAAAAATGTATCTTTTTAAGGTACAAATGTAAGTACTTGGATGAAAGTTAAAGTATTTGGAAAATATTCATTTTATTTGTAAGATTCACCTATTTGGTTGAGAATTCAACTATTTTATTAAAAATTCATTTTTTTTAAACTAATTTTTTTCATCTAAATATTTAAGTATTTAATTTTATGTTAAAAATGTATCCTTTATAAGTTTAAAATTTAACTATTTGGTCAAAACTTCATGTATTTTGTTGAAAATTTATCTTTTGGGTCAAAAATGTAATTTTGTTGAAAATTTAACTATGTTGGTAAAGCCATCATTTTTTGATGGAAAATTCAACTGTTTTAATGGAAATGTATCTCTTTGAATTTATCATTTTTCTACATTTCAAAAAACTTCTTAAAAATCTTTTTTCAAATTTTTCAAATTGCTTTCAACTTTTGAGTTAGAGCAAAGTAATAATAAATAAGAGTCACCGAAAAATTTGTTAAAAGAATTTATTATTTCTAATAAGATTCAGTTTGAATAATTCTAAAAATTCACGTTTCTGGTTTTTTTCAAGTTAGAAAATATAACTTTTCAAATAGATTACTATTGTTTATAATATATATAGCTTGTAAATAACTATTTTCTCTGAGAGTATGTGAAGAATGTTTCAAATACCTGGTTGTATTTCAGAAAAATGTTTCCGCTCAAAAGAAAGAGAATTTTTAAAAAATGATTCTCTCTGATGTTTATTTAATAGTATATGAATAAAAGTCAGAGCAAAGTTAAAAGCTAAAGAAAAAAAACACAACTTTCTAGCATTCCTAGAAAAGAAGATTTTTATAAACAATAGTATATTTCTTCAAAAATTATGTTTGTTAAATTGCAATAATTTAATTCAATTTAAAAAATTTTGTTTTGCTTACTTTAAGTAAAAAATGGACAAAAAGTTGAAAATTTTAGAAAAAACTGGAAATTTCTAGCATTATCTAACTGGAATATTATTTTAAATAATAATATATTGTTTAAAAAATTATTTTTGTTAGCTTGAATCAATAAAACTTTATCTTTTGTGGTAGAAAATTAATCCAATTGGTGAATAATTCTCCTTTTTTGTTAAAAATTCATCTATTTTGTTAGAAAATATTATTTCTTCGTAGAAAATCAATCTTTTTGCTTGAAAATTCATTTCATCGGTTGAAAATTAGTTTTTTGTTGGAAATTATTTTTTTTACTTAAAAATCCAACTACATTTTCAGTATAGCTTTTTTTAAAACATTCAATCTTTTTTGCAGAACATTCATTTGTTTGGCTGAAAATTTAACTATTTCGTTGAAAAATTATTTTATTTGCTCAAAAACTCATTTCTCTAACTGAAAATTCAATTCTTTTATTTTTGCTGAAAATTTATCTTTTTTAGTTAAAAATTCATCTATTTTGCTGAAAAATTGTATTTTGTTGGTAGAAAAGTAATATTTTTGGTTAAAATTTTATTTCCTTGGATAAGAATTAGCTTTTTTATTGAAAATTAATTTTTTCAACTAAAAATTTAAATATTACTTTTTTGTCGATTTTTTTATAGAAATTTCAACTTTTCGGTAGAAAATTTTTTCGATTGGTTGAAAATGTAAACTATTTCATGGTAAATTCATTTTATTTGTTTAAAAACGTATTTTTCTTATCGAAATTCAAACTATTCTATTTTTTGTGGAAAATTTATTTTTGTGTTTGTTAAAAATTCATCTATGTTGTTCATTTTTTTTTTTAAATTAATCTCTTTGTTTGAAAATTCACGTATTTTGTTGAAAATTATCATTTTTTAGTAGAAAATTAGGCTTTTGAATAATATTTTATTTCTTTGGTTGAATAATAGTTTTTTTTTATTGAAAATTAATTTTTTTAACTAAAAATTTCACTATTCCATTTCTCGTCGAAAAATTTTTTTTTTGTAGGTATTTAATTTTTCGGTTGAAAATTCATCGATTTGCTTGGAAATTTAACCAGTTTGTCGCAAATTTATTTCGTTTGGTTAAAAATGTATTTATCCAACTAAAAATTGAACTATTGTAGTTTTTGTGGAAAATCTATCTTTTTTATTTGAAAATTCATCTATTTTGTTTAGAATTTGTATATTTTTGGTAAAAAAATTCATCTGCTGAGTTGCAAATTCAACTGTTTGATTATAGATTTATTTTTCTGATTCAAGATGCATCATTTTAGTTCAAAGTTTATTTTTTTCGTTGAAAATTTAGCAAAATTCGATTGGAAATTCGTTTTGTTGTTGAAAATTAATTTTTTACTAAAAATTTAGCTATTCCATTTTTGTTATAAAATTGAGCTTTTTCATATGAAAACTAACTTATTTTGTTAAAAGATCCTTCCTAATCAAAAATTCAATTATTTTGTCAGAAAAAAAACTTATTTTTGTGTTGTCAATTCAAGTTTTTTCAAAAATCTGATTTTTTGGTTGAAAATTAATTATTTTAACTAAAAATATAATAATAACATTTTACATCAATAAATCTAAAAATTTTGTCAGTTATATTGTGCACACAAACATGACATTCTTTGTCAGTGCCCTTCAACCGAAACCCAATTAGTAATTATGTATTTGAATTTGGCAGCATTCCTTCCTTCGAGTTTTTCAAATTACCCAATCAGCGTCGAGGAAAAGCGACAAAAATTATTCAAGAATTTTCGTGACTCATCTATTTTTCAGAGAAAGATAATGATAATGTTCAAAAACCTTTCTATATTTTAGCAATATAATTTAATGTATTTAAAATGTTTCCAACAAAGCTAAAAGCACTATCAAATTTCTAGGTGGACGCATTTTCTATTTAGAGGATGACTTCGGAATATAAACAAACAAATATTTTTTCAGAGTTATTTTTATTACCAGCATCTGCATACATTCTGAATACTTGCATACCAAAAACCCATAATTACTATAGAAAGTATTCCTTACCGTCTGCAGCCGATTTTTTTATAGAAACACTTGCATATGCTTAAACTTTAGACCAAGGGAGAGGAAAACTGCAGAAAACCTTTCCCGAACGCAGCCGGTCACCGACAATTAAGTTTGAATGTAGACATTTGTTATGATTAAGTGTAGACATTCATCCTCGACGTCGAAACCATCCGCTCGGCAGTAGATGAACGCGGTGAAAAGCGTGACTAAACGAAAATCATGAACAGTTGCCCATCCGGGCGCTAATCACGCCCGTGTGCTCTTAACGTCAGAGACTCGATGAGTTGAGAATCATCAGTCACCTACTGCCGTCGGTACAAATGAAATTATCTTTCATTCATTGAATTTGGCTTTGCCTTTGCCTCTTGGTCTGCCTGCGGATCTCCTGACGATTTCTTCGCCGGCTCTGCTGCTGCTTCCTCTGCCACTGCCTCTTGGTCTGCCTACGGTTCTTCTGCTGCTTCCTTCGCCACTTTGGCCTAGGTTTTGGTTATAGTAGGATGGATCACTGGGCGAAGGGCGCATTAAACCCCACTTTTCAGCTAGTTCATAAGGAACTGGCCAGGTTGTAGATCGGTCATCTTTATGTTGAAAAGAAAGTATATTTTTTGTATTGAATATGGGATAAACTGTTGGGACAAAGCCTTGACTCTTGCCATCATATCCAATTATCGTCTTGCCCCTTGCTACCATATCTAACTTATCAACAACTTCTTTCGGTTCTCTAGTATCATCATTGTACAAGATGCGAATATTTGCATTCATATGCGGTGCGGTGGGGATTGTCTGGAGCGGTTTAGGGAAATCATCGGGGTGAGCTCCGAATTGTATATGTTTTTCATCATAAACCTCATCATTATCACTGCAAACTGAAACATGAAGACAAAGTTTTTAAACAAAATAAATCTTGTTGTTATATAATATGCATACTATACACAAGTTTTCCGTATAAAAAGTCCGTTAAACCCAAATTAGAATACTTTCTATAAAAGAAACCAAAAAGGAAGAAGTATTGTATAAACAGATATAGAGAGAGTAATATCGTTTCGAAACGAAAAGACCTGTTATTGAAACACAATCGGATCGTCTCTGT
>JAABKJ010003665.1:0-25612 GCA_011634705.1 Andricus grossulariae | reverse complement strand
TTATGTAGCGGGCGTAAAGTTTCATGTAGCGGGCGTAAAGTTTCATGTTGGCCCGAAGGCGGAGTGCGCATGTGCGAGCGTCACTGGGCTGGAAGAGGCCACACTACACCTGCTTCACGTGCATGCAATGGCGCGTTTTCCAGGGGGGTCGGACAAAAATAATATTTGATACAACAAAAATTCGGTCCTGAGAAATTGAAAATTAAAGATCGCGATATCACAGTAGTATGATAGACTTTTTTTCTAAAAATCCGAGAAAAAATTTTTTTTCACTTAATGATAATAATTTTAACAAATATCAATGCAAAATGTTGAAAAATTATCACCAAGTCAAAATTGAAAATCAACTTGGACTATAATTTTATGACAAATTATTTTTTAATTATTGTATCAAAAAATGATATTGGGAAAAAATCCTTTCACCACAATATGTATCTGATTTTTTAAGAATCTTCTATGTAATTATTCTACTAACAAAAAAATTCTTCCAAAAAACACAATATTTGTACCTGGGTGGTTTCATCAAATACGATCTTAATCATTTTTAGTGTTATAACCAATTAAAAATATCATAAGAAGAAAATTCCACGATAGAAAGAATGTAAAAAAAAGTTGTTTTTTGTAATTCTTCAGAGTATTTTTGAACTCTGAAAATTTCGTACCAAATAAAAAAACAGTATTGAAGTATAAAGTACACAGTAATTCCCCAATATATTATTTATGTGAAGATGGATAAAAACGTTGCAAACAATTCACAACTACAAGATAATTTTTATACGCCTCGTGATAACAATTATCTGCCGTCGGATAATTGTAGTTTTCAATTTTTTGCTGCGTTTTTATCCAACTTCAGATAAATAATACCTCGGGGATTCCCTGTGTAGACGTTATTCGCTATGTTCATTTATAATTTTATCTCAAATAATGTTATGATGTAATATAAAACATTATAAAATAATTAATATAAAATATGTTCTCACTTTTAATTTTTCAATACTTTTTTCGTATTTGTCTTCCTCTCTTCTTAGTTCCAAATTTTCTGCAGGTGAAAATAACTTAATACTTTAAAACTTAAAATTTAAGATTGTGAAAAAAATTATTTCAGAATAAAAGTCATCATGGCCAATGAGAATGAATCGTTAAAAATGGGACAATTTCTAATTTGAAACAATGAAAATCACCTACATTTCTTATACTACCGGCAGAAATTATATACACGCCGGTTTTTTATCTGTGCGTAAAGTGCCTTAATCTTAATCTTAATCACATTTTTTTCCTCGTATTCCCGCAAGAGATAAAAAAATTTGGCGTCGAAATAAGCCCAAGTTGAAGGGATAATGTCCATTTTAGAAAAATATATTGCAAAAATGTGTCAAATGTCGAGGTTTGAAAAATTTGAATAAATCGGGAAATAATCAACATGTTGAAAGTTATTTGGCTCATTTTAAAAGTACGTCTCCGTAGTGTTTTTTTAAATTATTAAGATCTGCAGAAAACTCGAAAAATTTAAAAATGTGTAAATACTTGTCAAATTTAAAAAATAGCATTATTATATCATATTTGAAACATTTTTAGTAATATTTATAAATGTAATATTGTTTAAAAATTTTAAATCATTATATGATTTTCAATGTTAATCCTCTATTACAGTTTCAATTTCGCTTTATAGGAAATATTGTAAATACTCAAGCTTACATTCAGTGTAAAGGTACCTATGCAGAAATCTGAATGTGGGTCTGGTAAGGCACTGACCGATTTTCCCTACTTCTGGCGGGGCCCTTTTGCCAATCATTGTCCTACTGAGGGCAAGCTTGTCACGGCCTGTCCAGTTTTTCTGAAGTATGCCCTGCTTTTTAAAATAACAATGATAATAATGAACAAAAAATACTTTTTTACTGATTTAGTATTATTTTATGGAAATATTGATATCATCGATACACATAACAACTGCACCAACCTTCGGAACTAGGTTAGGTTACCCACACGTTCGGCGAGCACGACAATGACATATGTGTGGCGTAACAGATTATCTCTAAGGAATTCTCGACTTGGGGCAAACCTTCACAAAACTCCACAAACACATTTTTTATATTATTTATATGTGGGAGTCATTTTATGATTTTCATTTCGGAACAACGACAGTGTGTTTATAATTAATGACAGATATTTATATTTTAATGCCCCGTTTATGCCTCATCATAATTTACATTATTTTTTTTTCAAGAAGAAAAACTGGTGTGGGCCTTGTCAACGCCACTTTTAAATTTGGCAAAATAGGGCCATTTTTGCACGGGTATGTCACAGACAAAATTGGGGCTTATATTAGAACCGATTTTTGGTTCCAAAGGAGCTGCAATAAAAAAGAACCTCTTTTGCCGAAAAGAAACCCAAAATGATAAATGATTTCTAAATGAACCCAAAGTATGGAATTTAACGGTTCCAATAGAGCCCTCTTTTGACACTTCTTCTTTGACTCACTTCGAAGATTGTACAAGTTGATGATGCACATTTCATTCTGCAATGCGGATTAATTAATGTTACACTGGAAAAAATTTCATGAAGAAACTAAAATTATAGATATCACTCATTCTTGAAAGAAAGATAATGCACATAAAATACGACATTTTTTAAGGCTATGTTGAAAATTCGACGGTTTGAACTACGCATGTACCAAAAAAGCGCGGTACTATTTAAAATTATATAATATGCACTTGAAATATTACCTTAATATTACTTTTTCTTTAGAAGTTAGGCACTTATGTCATTCAATGTAATTTGTTTGTTCAAACGAATAGAAAAGCCTTAGTTATTATTTATCTGTATGATTATTCATAGTATTTATTGATTTCAAATAGGCCCGCGCCTTTCGGCACATGCGTAGTTGAAAACGTGAATAGCCTATCTATCTTTAGTTGAGCCTAGAGTTTTGAGTCGGGTAAATTACCCTGGTAACGTACGGTAATATTGGTAATTTACCGGGTAAGTTACCCGACGTTCGTTCTCGGCGAGAATTTATGAGATTTTTTTTTTTCCAAACTTCACGAATGGATGCAGAGCACTTGGCTCCCCTTAATTAATAGTAATTAAATCGTGATACTTAGAAGTATAATTAAATATTTGTGTTCAAGATAGCACTGAACGCACTTAAAACCTTTAGAATAGTTTAAAATCTATCGAATTCCATTATATCTCTAAAAATAACACTTAATTCATTACTTGAACAGGGTACATGTTCCAATCAAAGAATCCCGGTAGTTTTTGTGTCGAAATTATTTAATCTACAGGCCCCTAACTCACTTGGGAGACCAAATTTCGTTCAAAATTAAATTATTTGCTTTAAAATTCAACAATTTTGTTACAAAGTCATACTTCTTGGTTGAAAATTCAACTGTTTTGTTGAAAATTCGTCTGTTTGGCTTAATAATTCAACAATTATTTGATAGAAATTTTGAATCTTGACTAAAATGTTTTTTACTGAAAATTCGACTATTTTGTTGAACATTCATATTTTTCTGTAGAAATTCCACATTTTTTGGTTAAAAATGCAACTATCTGGATAAATATTAATTATTAAATAATATTATTATTAAAATCTTTTTTGTTGAATTATCGACTACTACATTTTGCGTTGAAAACTCTACTACTAGGATGAAAGTTAAACTATTTTCTTAAAAGTTAATTCACTTTTTTGTTGAAAATTCATATTTTCGGGTTCATAATTCAACTATTTTTTTTTTTTTAGAAAATTCGCCTTTTCCGCTTGAAAATTCAACACTTTATTAGAAAATTCACCTATTTGATACAAAATTAAACTGTTTTGTAGAAAATTCATTTTTTTATTGAATATAATTGTCTTGAAAGAAAATTTAACTACTTCATTTTTGGTTTAAAATTGATCTTTTTTAGTTCAAAAATTACACTATTTAGTTTAAAAATGTTAGAAACGTAAAAAATATAAACTAGAAATTAATCAAACCCAACAAGAAAATTTAACTATTTTTGGTTTAAAGTTTATTCTTTTCGGTTGAAAAGTATAATATTACATTTTTTGTTAAAAATTCATCTTTTTAAGATAGAAATTTCATTGTTTTGTTGAAAATTGAATTATTTTGTTGAAAATTCAACAATTTAGTTGAAAATTCGTATTTTTGTCTTGAAAATTCAACAATTTGATTGAATTTTTTTTCTTTCTAGACTAACACATTTTTTTGTTAAAAATTCAGCTATTTTATTAAACATTCAGTTTTTTTTTGTTTGAGAATCCATCTCTTTCTGTAAAAATTTTACTTTCTTTGGTTAAAAGTCCAACTGTTTGCTTAAAAATGAATATGTTTCGTTTAAAATTCAACTTTTTTGATGAAGTTTAAACTGTTCAGTAGAAAAATCGTATTTTCGAGACAAAAATTCAACAATTTGGTGAAAATTTAACTATTTAGTTGAAAATTTATGTATTTTGTTGAAAACTCGTTCTCTTTTAGCAGAAAATTAATTTTTTGGTTAAAAATGTAACTGTTTGGTTGAAAATACATCTTTTTAGGTTGAAAATTCAAATATTTGATTGAAAGTGGAACTACTTTTTTAAAAGTTCATTTTTTGGTTGACAATTCATACTTTGAGTTGAAAATTCGTTTTTTTGTTTGTTAAAAATTAATTGTTTAAAATGACGATTGAAATATTTTGCTTCAAATTCAAGTAATTCGTTGAATATTATAACTTTTTTGGATTGAAAATTCAACAATTTGGTGAAAAATTCACCTATTCGATACAAAATTAAACTGTTTGATTGAAAAGTCGTTTTTTGTAGTAAAAATTAATTCTTATAAATGAAAAACTAACTACTCTATTTTTGATTAAAATTGATCTTTTCAGTTTAAAAATTCAACCATTTAGTTAAAAATTTGTAGAAACGAAAAAAATATACGCTAAAAATTAATCAAATAAAATTTGGAATAACATCACATCTATTGTTCAGGCTATTTAGTTCAAAATTGATGTATTTTGTTGAAAATTCGACTTTTCTGGTAGAAAATTAATCTTCTTGGTTGAAAACTAAACTTTTTGGTTTGAAAATTCATCTCCTTCTGTAGAAATTTCACCTTTTTTAATTGAAAGTGCGATTGTCTGGTTAAAAATTAACTTTTTTATGAAAATTCAACTGTATTGTAGAAAGTTCGTATTTTTGGCTCGAAAATTCAACAGTTTGGTAGAAAATTTAACTATTTGATATGAAATTACAATTTTTTGTTAAAGATACATTTTTTCATTGAAAATTAGTTCTTCTAAATGAAAAATTAACTACACCATTTTTGGTTAAAATTAATCTTTTTAGTTTAAGAATCGAACCATTTTTTCCAACTTTTTCGTAGAAAATTAATCTTCTTGGTTGAAAATTCAACTGTTTTGTTAAAAATGTACGTATTTTGTTGAAAAGTATCTTTTTTTTTGTAGAAAATTATTCTTCCTGATTGGAAGTTCAAGTATTTGAGAAAAATGTATATATTTTGTTGAGAATTCATCTTTTTTGGTAGGAAATTAATCTTCTGTTTTGAACATTCAACTATTTGTTTGAAAATTCATCTTTTTGATTTAAAAATTCGTTTGACTAGGAATTTCACGTCTTTTGGTTAAAAATTCAACTTTTTCGTTGACAAGTGATCTGTTTTGGTTGAAAATTCAACTTTTTTTTTAAATTCGTCCTTTTTAGTTCAATTCAACTGTTTTTGATTGAAAATGAAAATATTTTCTTGGTTAAAATATACAATATTACTCGCTGACATATTATTCTAACTAATTAGCGAAGAAGTACAAAAATATTTTTCAAGGAAAAGTAAATAAATAGTAGCATTAGTGGACCATTATGAGAAAATAGTGCCTTTAGTGTCATTTTTTTCGAAATACTAGCAAAATGGTGAGTCTGAGACCTGTAATTGGAACAACTCTAAATTTGAAATATTAAAAATTTGCAATTAAATATTCCAAAAACGAAAACTTTATATTTGAACTTTAATATTCAAATTTTTAAGCTAAAAATATTTTATGTCACATAAGTTTAATTTCAAGGGCTATAAAATTCGAAGCCAGAAAATTAAAACAATCGACAAATAAGAAAAATCTAAAATTGTTTAAAATTAAATGATGTTGATGTTAAGGAAATTAGAATGGTCCAATTTTGAATGAGTATTCAACATTATCAAATTTTCAATCGAAGGCCTACAAACTTGAAAAATTGTAAATTTAAGACTATCAAAATCTAAGACATAAAAAGTTAATGAAATAGCTCAAACATTAAGACTTTCAATTTGAAATTGCCCAAATTTTAAGGTATTTAAATTGAATTCACTTTGGAACGTTTTAAATTTAAAACTGTTCTACTTTTAAAGCAGCCAGTTTGAAAAAAAGTTGTAGAATCTTGAACGATACGTATGAATGAAACATTTTCTAATTATTAATGCCCTCAATTTGATACTATACATTTGTAATATTTCTCCTGGTGATTCAAATTTTCAAAAAGATGTTATCAACACTGATTATTGTTATTGGAATAAAATAATTAAAAAAAATAACTAAATTATTTGAATTGGAATACTGACAATTTCAAATTAAAAATCTTGTACTTCAAATTCGAAACCTGGATATTTAAACACCTGACAAATAAGGAACGTCTAAAATTGTTTACTTTATGTTGTAATTTATAAAAAAAAAGTCATCAAAATTGAACAATTTTTATTTTAACGTCTTCAAATATAATCAATTGCAAATTCAAAACGTTTAATATTAAATAATGTGGATTTTAAGGAGATTAGCATTGTACAATTTCGAATTAAAAGTATTCAATACTGCAAAATTTAAAGTTCAAGGCCTACAAACTTTAAAAACTTTAATATTAAGACTATCAAAATTCAAGAGATAAAACATGAATCATTGAAAATTTATCAATGATTAAGGCTTTCAATTTGAAATTATCCAATTTTTAAGGTATTTGAATTTTAACTCATTCGGTTTGGAATGTTTTAAATTTTAAATGGTTCTATTTTGAAGCAGCCATTCTAAAAAAAAGTTCTAGAATCTTGAATGATTCGCATGAATTAAAAATTTTCTAACTATTAACGCCCTCAATTTCCTACTGTACAATTTTCAAAAGTAAAAAATTAGATCTCTGAAAAAAATAGTTCTTGTATGATTTTAAAAATAAAAATAATATTACTGATGATATTTCAAATAAAAAACACCATCTTCAATGACAAGATTTTAAATCTCATAAAAAACATTTATTTAATACAATGTTTTGCAATTGAATTTTTATATTACTATCGTTTCTTACCAATTTTTGAAAAATAGTTCAATTTTAATAAATGACGTTGTACATTTTTCTATGGCTGAAGTCGTTAAAAGAATTTAAATTTGCTTAAAAATAAATAACTTTATTTAAAGATTATTTACTTATTTTACAAATTGGAAACAGTAGAGCTGTAGGGAATGTTTTCCGCGAAAAAATTAGTCATGATTTATTAAAATCCAACCAATTTTTTTAAATTGCTAAGAAGCCACAGTTAAAAAAAAAGTCAATAAGAAAAACTTTTGTAAAAAAAGAATTATTTTTCGCAGGTTTCATACTTTTTTCGTAAAAAATATTTTTCCTTTCATAAGAAATGACTGAGAATACTATTTTAATTTTTAAAATCATAGAAAACTTTTTTATTCGGAGACCTGAATTTAGCATGACAACTACCTTAAAAACTAAAAAATGTTTATTTAGATTCTCAGAATTATTATAAATTTAAAATTTAAGGCTTTCTATACCTAAATTATTCTGAATTTGGGCCTTTCAATTGAAAGCTTTCAATGTAAACTAAAAATTGTTATTAATTTGAGATTATCTAGATTTGATCACATTTCAATAAAAAATTATTCAATTTTAAACAGCGGACTATTTTTACCCAATCCAGTGGCGACCCTGTTCTTTTTCTTTTCCTTACCGTTTTTTTATCGTCTTCGAAATTAAATCCATCTTCGAGATAAGTCAGGGCAAATTTGCTTGCGTTCCAGAGTTTGTTACAGAAAAATCGGTAACCCTGGACACGCAGGATATCGAGATTTATATCTCGACCTTGGGAAGTGTAGGCGCACAAAGCAAATCTCAAAGCATCAGTTCCACACTCAGGAATTCCTTGAGGGTAGTCGCGTTTTTGTCCTTCAATTGCCTGTTTTAATTCTTTAGGATCAAGATTAGAATCCTGTAGTTGTTTATGAAGATCCTACAAAAAAGTGACAAAATTTGCATTTCAAATTTAAAAAAATAAGACGTTTTCGAGGCGAAAAAAGGTTCGAACAATCTCTTTGAATATTGATATAATATCGTTGTTATATTTTAATATATTACCTCTAAAGAAATCCCGTTAATTACATCCATGGGATCGATAACATTTCCTAATGATTTGCTCATCTTTCTTCCATGAGCATCTCTCACCATTGCGTGTAAGTAAACTTCTCTATAAATATAAAAAAAAAAATCAGAGAATTGGTGTTATTTATAATTTGTTACCATTTTTACCATTTTTTAAATTACTACTACCCGAAAATCATTCAAAATTCTTTAAATGTATCGGTTTAAAGTAAGACATTTGAAAATAAATGTTGAAAATAAAAATATATAAAATATTTCACGGGATTTTATAAGTTTTCCGAGGATTTCAGTAATTTTAAAGGATTTTAAAATCTCTCAAAAAGGTGTTTTAACGAATTTTCCAGAATTTCAAAGGATTTCATAGAACTTCAAATATTTCAAGGGATTCCAAGGAATATAATCAGATTTTATGTAATTTCGCTAGAATTCAAGGGATTTCAAGAGTTTTTAAAAATTGCGTTAAGGTTTTAGAATATTTTAAAAGATTCTAAGGGATTTTAAAAAGATTTCAAAGGATTAAAGGTGAATTTCTCACAATCTCAAATATTTCAAGGGATTTCAAGAAATTTATTTATAACACTTTTCGAAGGATTTAAAATGTTGGAAGAGATTTTCAAATAATTCAAAAGATTTCTAAAGATTTTAAACATTTTTAAAAACTTTATAGAATTTTCAAGATACCAAGGAATTTCAAGAAATTTCAAAGGATTTTAAAGATTTTAAGAAATTTAAAAAGATTCGAAAGGATTTCAAAAGATTTCAAAGAATTGGAAATATTTTAGGGTATTTTAAAGGATTCCAAGGAATTTTTAGGAGATTTAAAAAATTCAAGGATAATGATTTTAAGGCATTTGAACAAATTTCATGTGGTTTTAAAGAATTTCCTCTTAATACGGAATTTTAATGAATTTCCCATAATCTCAAATATTTCAAGGGTTTTCAAGAAATTTATCTGTAACACATTAATTAAATTTAAAAAATATATATTCACAATTGAGGGATTTAAAAGAATTTCAAATATTTAAAGAAATGTTGAAATATCAATATCGTCAGATTTCATGTCACTTCATGGGATTTCACAGGATTTTATAAGATTTCCGAGGATTTCAGTAATTTTAAAGGAAGAATTTTAAGGTCTCTCAATAAGGCATTTTAATTAATTTTCGAGCATCACAAAGAATTTCATAGAACTTCAAGTATTTCAAACATTAACATTTTTAAAAACATTTTAGGATATATTAAAAGATTCCAAACATTTCAAAAGATTTCAAAGGATTTTAAAGATTTTCAGGTATTTTTAAAAATTTGAAGGAATTTTCAATAGCTTTCAAAATTGCAAGGTATTTCAAAAGATTTTAAATAATTTATATTTTAAAGAATTCCTAGGAATTTTCAAGACATTTAAAGAATTCAAGGACAATGATTTTAAGGAATATAAAAAATTTGCATGCAGTTTAAAATAATTTCCTACAATTTCGGAAAATTTAGAAGGATTTTATGGGACCTATAAGGTTTTAGGATATTTTAAGGATTCTAAGGCATTTTCAACGGATTTCAAGGGATCAAAGGCTCTTAAAAAAGGTATTTTCATGAATTTCCCGCAATCTCAAATATTTCACGGGATTTCAAGAAATTTATTTACAACACTTTAATGAAATTTCAAAAAATATATTCACAATAATTGAGAGATTTTCAAGTATTTCAAACATTTAAAATAATTTTCAAATTCATTTTCAAATAATTTAAGGTATTCCCAAAGATTTTACAGGATTAAAAAGATTTTAGGATATTTTAAAACATTCAAAGGAATTTCAAGAACATTCGAAGGATTTTAAAGATTTTAAGGTATTTTTAAAAATTTGAAGGAATTTTCAAGAGCTTCAAAATATTTCAAGGGATTTCCAAAGATTTCAAATTATTGGAAATATTTTAGGGTATTTTAAAGGATTCCAAGGAATTTTGAAGAGTTTAAAAAAATGTCAAGGAATATCATTAGATTTCATGTCACTTTGCGGGATTTCAAAAGATTTTATAATATTTGCTTGAAATTTAAAAGAATTTATTCACAAGAATTGAGGGATTTCAAACAATTTCAAATATTTAAAGAGATTTTCAAATATCAATATCATCAGATTCCATGTCACTTCATCGGATTCAACAGGATTTTATCAGATTTCCAAGAATTTCAGTAATTTTAAAGAAAGTATTTTAAGGGCTCTCTATAAGGTATTTTAATTAATTTTCCAGGATCTCAAAGAATTTCATAGAACTACAAATATTTCAAGGGATTTTAAGGAATACCGTCATATTTTATGTAATTTCACGGGATTTCAAGGGATTTTATAATATTTTAATGAAATTTCAAAAAATTTATTCATAAATTTTGCGGGATTTCAAAAGATTTGAGGATATTAAACAATATTTGAAGGTATTTCCAAACATTAAAATTTTTTCAACATTTTAGGATATTTTAAAAGATTCCAAAAATTGCAATAGATTTCAAGAGATTTCAAAGGATTTAAAAGATTTTAGGGTATCTTAAAAGAATCCAAGGAATTTTCAATAGCATTAAAAAATTGCAATATATTTCAAAATATTTGAAATAAATTAGGATACTTGAAAGAATTCCCAGGAATTTTCCAGAGATTTACAAAATTCAAGGACAATGATTTCAAGGGATTAAAAACATTTTCATGCGGTTTTAAAGAATTTTCTACAATTTCGGAACATTTAGAAGGATTTTATGGGACCTATAATGTTTTAGGATATTTTAAAAGATTCTAAGGCATTTTCAAAGGATTTCAAGAGATCAAAGGCTCTTAAAAAGGTATTTTAATGAATTTCTCAGGATCTTGAATATTTCAAGGGATTATATGGAATTTATTTATAAGACTTTAATGAAATTTAAAAAAATATATTCACAATAATTGAGAGATTTCAAAGTATTTCAAAAATTTGAAGAGATTTTCAAATAATTGAAGGTATGTCCACAGATTTTACAGGATTAAGAAGATTTTAGGATATTTTAAAACATTCAAATGAATTTCAAGAACATTCAAAGGATTTTAAAGATTATACAACATTTTAAAGAATTTTCAAGAGCTTCAAAATATTTCAAGGGATTTCCAAAGATTTCAAATTATTGGAAATATTTTAGGGTATTTTAAAGGATTCCAAGGAATTCTGAGGAGATTTAAGATTTAAGATTTTATAATATTTGCTTTGAAATTTCAAAGAATTTATTCACAAGAACTGAGTAATTTCAAAAGATTTGAGATATTTAAAGAAATTTTCAAATATTGCAAGGAAGATTTTAAAGATTTTAAACAATTTAAAAGATTTTCGTATATTTAAAAAAAATATCCATAAAAACAAAGCATATCGGGTTTTGCACTATTTGCTACATATATCCTTAGATTTAATGATCTACTTTTCCAGGTTTGAAAAAAGATTAAACAGTAAGTAAAAATATCTAAAACCTTTAGTGAAGTGTTTCGATCTTCTAAATTGTCGTTAAAAATATAAACTTAAGTGATTTGATAAAAAAATTTGAAAAAATTCTATAATTTCGTTTTGTATTACATTTTACAAGCGTTTATTATGATCGCAATCGTTCTTTAAAATGTTTAGGTTATTTTAGGTCACGTTTAGCTTATCGAAAAATCTAGAACAATACATAAACTATATTAAATAATTATAAATATGTGCTAGTAATTAAAAAACTTGGAAAAAAAAAATTTTTGATGAATATTTTGTACTAGATAGGGAAAACATGGGGGAGGGGTAAAAAATTGGCAAAAAATGTGTTGAGTAATTTCTGGATAGTCCCTAATTACTTACTTGAAAGGAAGCTTTCCCAGTAATTTTTGACCCAAGAAAACCATTCTTGCCACCCAGAAGAACAAAATATCGTGTCCAGTTTCCAACAAAGTTCCAGGATAAAAGGCTTCTAGTTCCGCTGTCTGTAAAATCATTCACGATCAGTCTAAATAAAATTTAATTTTTGAGTTAGCGATCTAATTTTTTAGACTCACTTTGTCAGGCCAGCCAAAGACAGAAAATGGGAAGAGTCCTGATGAAAACCAAGTGTCCAAAACATCAGGGTCTTGTTTCAACGATATTTTGTCCACACTTAGAGAGAATCTTTTTGCTGCTTTTTCTTTAGCCTCGTTTTCGGACCGGCCACTGACCCAGTATTTACTGTCCGTCACCTAGAAAAGAACCGAAGAGTTTTTTATTGTTAATTGAATTAATTAAATTGATAATAAGTACAGAGTCCTAACTCGCCACACTTTTAACACTATTTGACACATTTTTGAGCGATGACACTATTTTGCTGCTATTTCGAAAAAATTAGGCTAAAGACACTATTTCTTTACTTTTCCTTAAAAAATATTTTTGAACATCTTTGCTAATTGGCTATAAATTGTCTCAATAGCTAATTAGGGACCGTCCAAAATGTTAAGTTTTCGACCAAAAAGATAAATTCTCAACAAATTATATAAATTTTCCAGAAAGCAGCTGAATTTTCAATATGGAAATCCTAATTTTCACCAAAAAATGTAATAGTTGATATTTAAACCAGAAAAGATTTTAATTTTACATAAAAAACAGTTGAACCTAGCCAGAAAATATAATTTTACAAAAAAAATACTTGAATGATTAACTAAAACAGATTAATTTTCAACAACACAGTTGCATTTTTAACAAAAAACATTGATTTTATACTCAAAAAGACGAATCCTTAACAAAATACATATATTTTTTACCAAACAGTTAAATTTTAATCCAAAAGGATTAACTTTCTATAAATAAAAACGATTTTTAAAGAAAATGCGTTAATTTTAAAGCAAATACTTGAATTACCAAGAAAAAAAAATTTAACCAAAAATGGAATAATTAAATTTTCAGTTACAAAAATTAATTTTCAATAAAAAGAAAGCGAATTTTCTAAAAGACTGTTAAATTTGCAAACCAAAGAGACGAATACTTTATCAAATAGTTGCATTTCCAATCTAGAAATACTAATTTTCAAAAAAAAATGTAATAGTTGATATTTAAACCAAAAAAGATTTTTATTTTTATTGAAAAACAGTCGAATAAAACCAAAAAAGACAAATTTTTAACTGAATTAAAGTTGTGTTAATGAGAATTAATTTTCAATAAACAAATGGATTGAAAAATAAAAAACAGTTGGATTTAACCAACAAAGATGAATTTTCAACAAAATACTTGAATCCTCAACTAAAACATATTAATTTTCAACCAAACAGTTGCATTTTCAAAAAAAAAATATACATTTTCAACCAAATAGTTCAATTTTCCACCAAATTGTTTAATTTTCGAGGTGAAAATATGAATTTTCTACAAAACCGTTGAATTTTTAACCCAGAAATATGTATTTTCAACAATAAAGTTAATTTTCAACGAAAAAGATTAATTTTTAACCAGAAAGTTGCATTTTTAACCAAAAAGATGAAATTTCTATACAAAGAGATAACTTTTCAAACCAAAAAGACGAATTTTTAACCATACAAAAAAAAAAGATGCATTTTCTTATTGGTTTCTATTATTTCAGTACGCAATTAAGTGGAAAAATGAGAAAAAGGGGTGACTGTTATTTGGTTGAAAATTTAACAATTTTGTTACAAAGTCATACTTCTTGTTTAAAAATTCAACTGTTTTGTTCAAAATTCGTCTTTTTGGATTAATAATTCCAAAATTGGATTAAAATTTTTTTTTTGGCTGACAAATTTTTTTTTTTATTTGAGAATTCAACTATTTTGTTGAACATTATTCTTTTCAGTTTGAAAATGTATCTCTTTCTGTAGAAATTTCATCTCTTTTGGTTAAAAAATGCAACTGTTTGTTTAAAAATTAATCTGTTCAGGTTGAAAATTAACTTTTTGTTGAAAATTCAACTGTTTTGCAGAAAATTTGTATTTTTGGCTCGAAAATTAAACAAAACTGGTTGAAAATTAATGTGTTTAAATGAGGATTCAAGTATTTTGTTGAAAATTCTTTTTTATAGGTTAAATCCAACAGTTTTTAAATTTAAATTTAAATCTTTTTTGTTTATATATAAACTATTACATTTTTCATTGAGAATTCAACTCCTTAGTTGAAAGTTGAACTACTTTCTTAAAAGTTAATTTTGCTGGTAGAAGATTCATAATTTTAGTTGAAAATTCTTTTTTCTTTTCTTTTTTTTTTAAACTGACTGGTTGCAAATTAACTTTTTTGTTGCAAATTCATATTTGTACGTTGAAAATTCAACTGTTTTATAGGAAAATCTTCTTTTTGTTTGAAGATTCCACAATTTGGTATAAAATTTATCTATTTAGTACAAAATTAAACTGTTTTGTAGAAAATTATTTTTTTGATTGAAAATTAATTATCCTGAATAAAAATTCAACTATGCCATTTTTCGTTACAAATTTATCTTTTTTAGCTTAAAAATTCCACTATTTAGTTAAAAAATTGTAGAAACGAAAAAATCAAATAATACTTGGACTCACAGCACATCCACTGTTCAAAATATTTACTTGAAAATTTATGTAATTTGTTAAAAATTCGTCTTTTGTGGTAGAAAATTCAACTATATTGGTAAAAAATGTATGTATTTTTTTAAAAATTCATCTTTGTGATAGAAAAGTCAACTATTTTCTTAAAAATTTATGTATTATGTTGAAAATTCGTCTTTTTTGGTAGAAAATTAATTTTTTTTGTTAAAAATGCAACTATATATATGTAAAGTTAATGTGTCTTATTTGAGGTTTTAAGAATTTTGTTAAAAATTCGTCTTTTTTTTGTTATATTAAACTGGTTTTTTATTTAAAATTAAACTCTTTTTTGGTGCAAATATCAATTATTACATTTTTGTTGAAAATTACTAGGTATTTCTAAGGTGAAAATACAACTATTTGTAGAATATTCGTCTCTGTGGCTTGAAAATTCAACAGCCTTGTAGAAAATTCGTTTTCTTTTTTGGAAAATTTATTTTTTTATATGAAAATTTAACAAATTGATTTTTGGTTGAAAATTCATGTATTTTCTTTAAAAATCGTCTTTTTTATAAGTAAAATGAATCCTCTTGGTTTAAAATTTAACTTTTTGGTATTTTTATTTATTTTATTATTTTTCATTTAAAATTAAAATATTTTTTGGATTAAATGCCTACTATAACATTTTTTGGTGATAATAAGTGGCTGAAATTCTGCTGTTTTGTTGAAAGGTTATCCTTTCGGCTTGAAAATTTCAACATTTTGGAGAGCCCCTTATCAGCAATTTAGATAAATGTGAGCCAATTTTTTTGAGCGATCACACTATTTTACTATTTCAAAAAAAATTACACTAAAGACACTTTTTTCTCACAATTGTCCGCTAATGACACTATTTCTTTATTTTTCCTTAAAAAATATTTTTGAATCTCTTTGCTAATTGGCTACAAATTGTCTAAATGGCTGATTAGGGGCTCGTTCAAAAATATTTTTCAAGAAAAAGTGAAGAAATAGTGTCATTAGCGGACAATTGTGAGAAAATAGTGTCTTTAGTGTAATTCTTTTCCAAATAGTAAAATAGTGTCATCGCTGAAAAAAGTTGCCTATTAAGACGTTAATTTAAGTCATAACAGAATCTTAAAACCAAATATTTTTTAATTTTGTGAAAAAATGGATTAAAAAAAATTATGCAAAAAAATTGTATGAAAATAAAATTTTGGAAAAAAATTATTGAAAAAGAAAATTAATAATTAATAACAGTAAGTTCACTGTTAGTGTTCACACGGCCCTGATGTTTACGTTCGGAGGGCCTGGATTTGAGCCGAAGGTTAGAACCAAAACCGGGCTCAAATCCAAGTTCAAATGTAGTATTAGTAATGATATCATTTAAAATAAAAAACATAATTGTTGATGAAAAAATTCTAAAACTTACAAAAAAATTGTTTTTAACCATGTTTTTTGCAATTGATTTATTAAAATTAAACTATTTTTTAAAAGTTTAGTGATAATATAATTTCAATTCTTAAAATGGTATGTACAATATTTTTTTGTCCAGAAACTTTATTTTTGGCACGACAAATACCTTAACACAAATATTTTGTCTTTCAGATATAATACTGATATTAATAATTCTATTCAGACGAGGAGGTTATTCTCTAAACCTGATGTACATATACAATAAAACTGTGCTGACGTCAAATTATATGACATTTTAATCTGAATCCTATTTATAGTCAAAAAATGATCAAAGTTTCTCGATGTGAAATAATAATACACTACACTAGGGTCGGTCGAAAAAACAAAATTTTGAAAATCGGAAATGGAACTATGTGGAAAAGTAGCGTATTAGGACCCTTCAAGAGTATAATAGGGAACAATTTTATAATTACACCTGAATAATTCTAGATTTTATTCGGAATTTTTTTGAAATGATATAAATCTATATTTTTCAAAGTTCCAACTTCAAAAATGCCCCGCCGACTCATTTTTCAACTTAAAGGGTTAATCTTGGGATTACAATGCCGGGAATTTATTTGGCTATATGACCCTACACGAAAATCCATACCGGCCAGAAGTTTGAGTGAAAAAACATTTTTTCAAAGTTTTAAAAAGACCGTTATTTAGTTCCGAATTTAGTTCAAATTAGTTTTAACTAGTTAAAACGCAAAATTACCACGAACTTTTGTCAAAACTAGTTTTAACTAGTCAAAACGCAAAGTAACCAAGTCATTTTGTAAAAACTCGAATATTTTTTTTATTCCATCTTATTTCGGGTTATATCTGAAAATATTAGTTAAAACTAGCTTCATCCAATTGCGCTTTTGAAAGAACTAGTTTTACCTCTAGTATTCAGTGTGTTTCGAGCTGTGTTAAAACAAGAAATCAGATGGAATTTAAAATTTCTTCGGGTTTTCACAAAAGCATTTGGTTACTCCGCGTTAGTTAAAACTAGTTTTAACAAATGATCCTGGTATTTTCGGGTTTTAACTGATTTCAGATTGACATATACATTTTTCTTGTAAAAATAAAATTTCCCTAAAACGTAAGAGATTACATAAATGGTGAAATCAGCTTTAATTAAATTTGTGAGCAAACATGTTTCCTTGAAACTGACTATTATCAAATGTAAAAATCAGTTTTAATTAAATTTTTGAGCAAACATTTTTCCTTGAAACTGACTATTATCAAATGTAAATATCTCAGAAGTATAGGCTTGACGCCTTTAATCTAAGAGGTAAAAACTATAGTACAGATTATATAAACTAATGAATCACAAGAATAGTTATTAGTTACATCGTTAAGCAAATTCTTCATCAATATCAGCACATTAATCAGTTCTTCTTCAATTTAAAAAAGATGAGGATTGTCTATATTCTGGTCTTATCCTTGGCTGTTACCCTCATTTATATTGGTGAATATGATAATCTAATATATACACAGTACATGTGGCTAATTTAGAATTAATATTGAGAGATTTCAGTTGATTTTTATATGAACATGTTATATCAAAGTGATAATGTTAGAATATAATTATAAAACATGAAAATTGACATGTACAGGGATCACAGCGTAAAAGGAGCTCAAAAAAGGGGAAATAGGCTAATTTTCTCACGAAAAAGGGGGAAATAGGGGAAAGATAAAAAATTTATGTTTGAATGTCGAAAAGAACAAACAACCTTGTTATATTTGTTTGTTATACAAATGTTATATTTTTAAATAATTTTCAATGATTTTTCAATGATTTCTGCCATTCAAGAATTTATTTTAAACAATTGGATATACTGAGGTCGTTCAGAATCCAGTCAGAGTGATATAAAAAAGATCAGTTTTCAACAAAAAATGTAATAGTTGAATTTTCAATTGAAAAAATTAATTTTTCACCAAACTGATGAATTTTTAACTAAAATGATGAATCTTCAACTGGAATCGTTGAATTTTAAACCAAGAAAATAATAATTTTCAACTAAAATGATCAATCTTTAACTAGAGTAGTTGAATTTTCAACCAAAAAACAAACAAAGTTTACCAAAAGAAAACGACTTTTAAGAAAATAAATGAATTTTCAACGAAATAGTTGAATTTTCAACTGAAAAAGGCAAATTTTTAATCAAACAGTTGAGTTTTGAACTTAAAAAGATCAATTTTCAACAAATAATGGAATAGTTAAATTTTCATTGGAAAATATAAATTTTCCACGAAACAGATGAATTTTTAACAGGAATAGTTGAATTTTAAACCAAAAAGATTAATTTCTTAACAAACAAGACTTTCAACAGAATAAATGATTTTTCAAGAAAGTAGTTAAATTTTCAACTAAAAAAGATTAATTTTCAACCAAAAATGGAACAGTTAAATTTTCGATTGAAAAAATTAATTTTTCACGAAACTGGTGAATTCTTAACTAAAATGATGAATCTTTAACTGGAATAGTTGAATTTAAAGAAAAAAAAAATATAAATTTTCAACTAAAGTGATGAATCTTTAACTGGAATAGTTGAAATTTCAATTTAAAAAATTAATTTTCTACCCAAAAAGACGATTTTAAACAAAACAAATGAATTTTTAACCACTGAGTTGAATTTTAAACTGAAAAAGATCGATTTTCAACCACAAATAAAATAGTTCAATTTTCAATTACAAAAATTTAATTTACCACCAAAAAATATTCTTCATAATTTTTGAACCAATAGAAAAAATTCATAAATAATTTATTTAAATGCTTACTAATTTCAGAGAATTCGCCGCGTAATTCAAATATTGTATTTTCAAATATCGTATATTTAAAGAGAAAAGGGGAAAGGGGAAAAAGGGGAAGTTTTTTGAGAATAGGGGAAAAAGGGGAAGTTTTTTGAGAATAGGGGAAAAGGGGAATTTCAAGAAAAAAGGGAAAACTCAGAAAAAAGGGGAAGACTGTGCACCCTGGTATTAGGAAATACAAATCCAGGGACGTGAACGCGCGCGCGTGCATTTACTCCTAGTTATCAATAAAAAGGAAAAATTATGTTTCCCACCCCCAGAAGATATTAGCATACAAGCCAAAGTTGATTTAAGAAACTATTCGAAAGTGGATTTCATCAAATAATTTGAAATAAAGCAAATTCCTATGCTAATCGCTTAATTCCAGAGTTGTGAACGAGCTTCTGTGCTCATTGACTGAAACTACAGTGATTTCGTTTCTTTAAGGTAACCAATTCATGGCAATGCAATAACCGAGTTTGAGTAAAATACTGCGAGAAAAAACTAGTGCTGAAGTAACGAAAGGCTGAGAGCTCTACTTATCTCGTTCAATCAGTTAATATACAAAATTAGCTATTGGTTAATAGATTCTGCTCCAGTTTTTCTAGATGCCCTGCGGCTTAAGCTGCTTTTTTAAGTGCAGTTAGTCGCCTGAAACGAATCGTGTTAATTTGAGTGTCATAATGATGTCAGCTGTTAGCTGACAGTGACTGCACTGAAAATAGAAGTGAGAGAAGAAGCGACGATATAAGAACCGAGGGGGCAAAATGATTAAGAAAAGTTAATTTGGACGAACCAATCAAATGAAAAGAACTTTTACAACTTTAAATTAATTGCAATAGTTACAGTCTTCATGACAGTATTGTTAGCTAAAAGAAGTGGAAACACATTCAAATTCAAATATTGTTCAATTTTAATTGGTTATTCAAATTGTTCGAAATTGGAAATTTGAAATCAAGAGCCTTAAAATTAAACATATTCGAGCTGAATAATTTTGAATTTTAAATGCGTAGAATTGTAAAATACCAAATTGGAAGCGCTCATATTGTACATTTCAAAATTAAAGGCTTTAAAAAACAGTCTTAAAAATTGAAAATTCAAGCTTTCAAAATTAAACAATGGCCAAGTTAGAGCAATATAAATTCAGCAGATCCAAATTAAAAAATTACGGAATAAAGATTTCAAAAATTGTCAGTATTAAATATTGGACGATTTCAGAAATAGGCATTCAAAAACTATACATTTCTAACTGTACAATGTTCCGAAAAGAACAATTAAAAATGAGGACATAGCAATTGTCGAAGTCATTTTCTTAAATTTGATGCCTCCATTCTATTTGCAACATTTAATACTCTTGCGGATTAAAAAAAAGCACAAGATTTGCCCTGATTCAACAACAAATATTGAATGTTGATACATTTATATTAACAATTTTTTATTTATAAATATTGTTCCATACAAACGTTCTTTTTTGAGACTGCCCAATTGTGAATGTATAATTTTGAAATTACTTGATTTCGGATTTATTCATTGGTAAAAAATGTCTCATTTCAAACCCTTTTTAATTGAAAGTGTACATTTCAAAAAATGTAAATCTTAAATTATTCAATTTCAAACGATTTAAATTTGGAGGCTTTCTACGAGGCTTTATATAATTCAAATCGAACTTCACTTACAGGTAAGTTCGTTTGAGTTTACAATTATTCATTAAACTTAAAATTGCTTAACTATTATGGCTTTCAATTTTTAATTGATTAATTCTTAGCTGTTTAAATTGGAACTTTTTCAATTTTAAGAGTTAAAATTAAAATGGTCAACCTTTCAACACTATGCTTTATTCAAAATTTCAATTTCTCAGAAAGTTGTTTTAATTTATTTACAATCTTGGAACTAAAAACTATTTTGTATTTTTTTAACAAATATATTATACGTTATTTTGATTGCACAGTTGGCAGAGTAGTAGAAGTAGATGTCTCGTTTGTAATTGTGATTCATTCTTCGTTCTTATAACGGTTTAAACGAAAAACATTCGTCAACCAAAAATTGTAAACAGAATAACGTGCGAATTGTGCAAATTACATAATCGACATTCAGCATTAGTCAAGACGCACATTCTTTATCCGATGAAAAAACACTAGCAGGCAACACCAGAGCGAGAAAAAATAAATTGGCTTGGTGCCAGACTGAAGTTAAGGTAACAAGATACGATATAAAGATATTTGTCAAAAATGACAGAAATAGCTGCTGGGACAATCTCCTAACGAAGCAAAACAAACTAGAAACCATCCATTCAAAAGCCATAGACTCTAAAACTTTAACTTTCTCAAGCAGGAATTTATTTTTGGTTTGTTTTTCAGTAAAATAATATGTTTTTAAATAATTGAATTAGGCATCACCATCGAGTCTAATAAAAATGTTCAATCTTTTACAAGTTTCTTATTTAAAAATGTACAAATGCCTGCGTTGAATTACAAAGATTGAGAGACTGCCTTTTATTAATGCAAGATTCTTATTGAATGCAGATTTTTATACATGATAAAATAAAGCGATCGAATCGAAAACATCCGAGTACAGCTAGACTTTTTCTATTTCGAAAAATGTAATGTTGCAAGCTTGTCATAATTTTCATGGAAAACATTCAACAAACGTCTGCACACCTCTAAAAATAATAAATAAATCAGTTTTTGAGATCGAAACATTGGCATAACCTTAAACTGAAAAACGGTCTATAAAAGCAGAAAAAGTACAAAAGCGATCAATTTCAGTGCACTTTAAAAGAGGCAGCGACATGTTTTTTTTTAGAAAGAATTAGTTTTTGCCAAAATTATTTTTCTGACAATAGCTATTTGACATTTAGTGCTCAATTTAGTGTTTTTAAAAACCCTCTTTATAAAATATCTTAATTTTTATCCAATCTCAATAAACAAGGACTCATTTTCTTATTTGAAACATTCTCTACAATTCTACTTCTTGCATTCCATTAAAAATAATTTTGTTATTCAACAAATTTTAATAAAATTATTTTTTATCGAAGTTTATAGAGTACAATTGTATGAAACATTTCAAGGAACAAAATGAACACTTGTTTACTAATTGTAAGACTGAATGAAACTCTTATTTATTAATAAGATTTAAAAAATAATGTTCATATGCGTGAATTATTTTTCATCGGTTTTTAATTTTTTGATTAATTTTTTATTCTAAAAGATTGTATGCAAACCGCTTGACAATTTAATGATTTCTAATAATTAGCTCTTATTCAACGTCAGTAAATAAATTTAATTATGATATACAGATGCGTTCAATTAGTTTAGTAGCTTTTAAAAGATCAATTCTCAGCTGAGTCGAATCGGAAAATTCGACTCATGACTCGCGTTGAGTCGATTCGAATTTTTTCGATTCGATCAGAGCTTGAATGGTTCAGAAAATTCGAATCATGACTCATGCGCTGAATCATGACTCACTCGCTGAGTACATACATCACTGAATTTAATATATTCTAGATTCCCTCGTTCGCATCATTACATTTTTTGCTCATATTAGAGGTATGATGGCAATAATATTTTTTTGAAAGATATCAATTTACTCTGACGATAAAGAAGGTTTTTCCCCAATTGTAAGCCGTAGCTAGCTTGAGAATTAACATCTCGAAAAGGAAATCGTTAAGGAACTTGATGATAATTATATTTAAAGGCTATTAGTTAATTGATGAGCAAGTTCTATAATTCGATCTGTCTAGCGAATCTTGTCTTTATAATCTCTCAAAGCTAACCAACCAACGAACCAGCCAATTCGCGAACGCGGCTCGTATTAAAGACGCTAATCCTATCTCCGGCATGAACGAGAGATTCTTACGAAGTTAAGGCCGCCGTCATGCCTTGACTCACCGTCTTAGCGAAAGCTTCAGGTGCGTATCTAACAGAAGAGAGGTTGAACTCACCTAAAACAGAAAAAAATAAAAGGGGTTAATTTGATAAAAGCTTTATGGAACTTTCCTTAAATTTCTTTTAGGATCGAGACAGCTTTCGTGGTATCACATGGTTGACAGCGGTTCAGTAGGTCAATTTAAGATACAAAAAGGTGATTAAAAGGGGAAATCATTTATTGTTAAAAAGTGCCTTCTAACAGTAGCATCTTTTTTAAAATCTTTATCAAATCTGTTGAAGACTTTACCACTTTCTATTCATAAAATACACAAACAAAAAATTCAAGAAGATCATGGATTGAACAAAAATAAACAACAGAAACGAAAAGCTCATGTTTGAATTGTTTTATACATATATATTTATCAGTAGATAGACTTTGATTCATTATTCTTATCCATTTTTTCTGGTGAACTTTTTTCAGTGCAGAAACCTGAGTTTTCCAACGTACATATTTCCCAAGTAAGCTGGGAAGAAATAATTTGAAACCCACAAAAATGAATGCTTCAAAAATAATAACAAATTGATTATTAATAACAACATTATGAAGATGATGTTTTCAAATTTGAAATTTTCTAAATTAATTATACTTTATACGCATACGCTACTTTTTTCCATATAATTTTCAATTTCCCAATATTTTGTTTCTATAACCACAACTAACATAATTTTTGCTGATACCTCATTTTACGTATTTTATTACATATTAAAATGGTTTCTTTAGAAAGTTCATTCTATCTGTTTGAAAAGTCTATTATATTTTTGGTTACGAATTCATCTTTTTCGGTCAACAATTTTATTATTTAGTTGAAATTTTAATTACTTTGTTGAAAATTCAACAATTTGGTTGTCATTTTTTTTATTTTTTTATTGAAAAATCAACTTTTTTGTTAAAGAGCTGCCTTGTTTGGATGGATTCAACAATTATTCTTTTAAAATTAAAATCTTTTTTTATTGAAATATCAACTATTACATTTTTTGTTAAGAATTCATTTTTTTTCTCCAACTACTTGGTTAAAAAATATATTTGATGTCAGTTATTTCTCAACTAGTTATTTTATATAAATATTTAAATATTGATAGAAGATCAATAGACAAACTGTATACATAAAATTAAAAAAAAAGTTAAACAACCACCACAGGGTCCCACTGGGAGCAACTGCCATCTAAAAATGACATCGGCTCCCAGTAGAACCACGGTAAATCACACTTATGGCCACGTCTCACGACCGTGAGATGGGTGGCATGATGAAATTACGACGAGAGGCCGGCGAAACTCTCGTGTGTCTTGAGGACACGAAACGACCCAAGGATGACAGCTTTCTGCATCCATCTCGCAAGTGCTTTGGCATATTTTTGGTACGCGGAAATGGCTTTAAGGTTGCGAACCAGTGATAGTTTCGCTCCTCCGACAGCACCGATCACAAGGACAATTACTTTAACGGAATATTTTGGGTAGAGTCGTTGCAACTCCCTTTTAAGGTCTTGATATTTCTCCTCCTTTTGATTCCCCTTGGCAGTGATGTTGTAGTCAACCGGAGCCGAGGTTTCGATCACGAATATGGTTCGTTTCTCGAAGTCTTGGAGAAAAATGTCAGACCTCGAGTGTGCAACGGAGACTGCTATCCGAAAATCGTAGTGCCAGAAAATTGGACACTTCTCGTTTTGGACAATTGACTCTTATCTCCCTCGGAGCATTCGGCAGGACAGGGTCGCGGCCAACACCGTAAGAGCGATACTGATGGTAATAAAGCACTCTTAGGGCCGCATTATGTTTGTAGATATACATTGTTCCCGCGTGGGTTGAACACCCAGATACTAGTGTGTGTTCCAGGTACTCTGCGTGTGCTTGACACGCTTTGAACCTATCGCTGGGAACTTCTTGACATTAACTGCATGCGAAAATGAAACTTTCTGTACCTGAATTAAGCGCTGATGATCTGAGAAAAGCAAAAGTTTTCTCCTTCGACAAGGACGGTTTTTCTACATTCCTGTGAAAATTTCCGTGCATTTTCTTGTCGAGCTGATGCTGGTGGAATTTTTCAACATCTGCTTTCTTCACTTGGGCTTTCAGAAGTGAACCATCTAGATGGAGTAATGCACTTTCCTCACATCTGACGTTAAAATTCAGGCCAAGGGTCTCAGCCGCCTGCTCCGCGACGTTGTGAAGGAACGCTCCTTTGCCAATCATCTCGTGATTCATTAAAATTTTTAGGACAACGATGTAAGCTGTAATTAGAACAATTCGGTTATGAAGACATTGGAGATTCAGAAGTCCGCGTCCGCCTTGACAGCATGAGATGTACAATCGCGGAACAGACGAATTGATATGCAAGCTTTTATGCATATGCATGATTTTACGTGTGGTGATATCAAGGGCCGGAAGCTCGTTCTTCGTTCAGTGAACCACCCCAAACGAGTAGAGTAAAACCGGGACGGCAAGCATGTTAGTCGCAGATACCTTGTTCAACACCGACAGATTGGATGACCAAATCTGTCGAAGAAGATGCCTGTATCTGCTTCGGAGAGACTCCTTTACTGATGTTACG
>JAABKJ010003664.1:0-25615 GCA_011634705.1 Andricus grossulariae | reverse complement strand
TTTCTAGCATTATTCAAATATAATATTATTACTAATTATAATACATTGTTTAAACAATCACTATTGTTAACATCGATAAAGTGTCACTTCTATAATTTGAGAATCTCGAAAGAAAGAATGTTGCCAAATTCACACACATAATTAAGAATTTTAGTTTCATTTTAAGGGTAGTAACAAAGAATGTTACATTTTTGTACATAAAAGAACTGACAAAAATTTAAGATTTATTAATGTAAAATTTTATTATTACATTTTCAGTTGAAAAAATTATTTTTCAAACAAGAAAGAGGAAATTTTCAAGAAAATAGTTAAATTTTCAACCAAACTGATGAATCTTTGATTAAAAAAAATTAATTCTCATCAAAAAGCTTAATAGCTGATATTTCCACACAAAAAATTTTCAGTTTTCAATAAAAAATTGTTAAATCAAACCAAAAAATACGAATTTTTAACGAAAGAGTTGAATTTTCATCCAAGAAAGATTTTTCAGTCAAAAAAGAAAATAAACCTTATAAAAACTTTTAAGTTGTTAAGCCGTAAAGACGAATTTTGGAAAAAAGTTTGATTTAAATCTAAATATGCATTTTCTTCCAAAATAATTCAAGTTTTGGTTGAAGAAAGATGAGTTTTCAACAAAATAAATGAATTTTGAACTGAAAAAGATCAATTTTCCACAAAAAATAGAATAGTTCAATTTTAAGTTAGAGAAATAAGTTTTCAACCAAATAAAATAAGGTTTTAAACAAATAAAATAAATTTTCCGCGAAATCGTTGAATTTTCAACCAAACAGATGAGTTTTCAAGCAAATGATTAAATGCCTATAAAAAAAATCGACATAAAATTGAGAAGTTAAATTTTTAGTTAACAAAATTAATTTTTATCTAAAATACTAATTTTTGTCCAAGAAATGAAATTTGAATAAAAAGGATCAATTTTCTACCAAAAAAGAATAATTTTTAACAAAATTCGACAAAAAATTTAGTAAAGTTTTTAGCTAAAAAGATTAATAAAAAAATCATTTTCATTTGCGGGAATGAATTTTCAACATAAAAGATTAATTTTGTGCCATAAAAGATTAATTTTTAAGAAAATACATGAATTTACAACCGAATTTTGAATTTTTAAAGCATATTTGAAACTGATTGTTAGATTTTCAACCAAAGTAATGAATTTTTAACCAAAAATGTAAATTAGTTACCAAGAAGATTATTATTCTACCACAAGAGACAAAGTCTCAACCAAATACAGAAATTTTCAATCAAATATCTGAATTTTCAATTGAAGAAAATAAAAAACTTTATTTAAAAAAAAACGAGTTTTCAACGAAATAGTTGAATTTTTAAGCATCTAAATTAATTTTTAACTAAAATAATGAATCTTTATTTAAAAAAAATGAACGATTGACCCAATAGCTGAATTTACAACCCAAATGATGAATTTTCTACAAAACAAAAGACAAATTTTTAACAAAATAAATGAATTTTCAAGAAAATTGGTGAATTTTCAACCAAGAAGATTAAAGGTCTATCCAAAAAGATAAATTTTCGACAAAAAATGGAATAGTTAAATCTGCAGTTTAAAAAAATTAATATTCATAAAAAAAACTAATTTTTAATTAAATAAGTGATTTTTCTACTAAAGAAAATTAATTGTCTAGCAAATAAGATTAACTTTTAACAAAATACATGGATTTTCAACCAAATGTTGAATTGTTAACGGAATTTGCAACCGCAATAGTGAAATTTTCAGCTAAAGAAATGAATTTTCAAATAAAAGGTGAATTATTCATAAGTAAGATTAATATTTATGATTTATTCATCATATTTATTTATTATTTATAATTAGACCACAAAAGATAAAGTTTTAACAAAATATAGAATCTTTAAACCTAATAGCTAAATTTTCAACTGAAGAAGATAAATTTTAAACCAAACATGAAATAATTAAAATTCTAGTTCAAAAAATTCATTTTCACAAAAAAAACGAATGCTTAACAAAATAGCTAAACTTTTAAGCAAAGAAATTATTTTTTAATTAAAATAATAAATCTTTAACTAAGAAAATGAACTTTTAACGCTATAGTTGAATTTTCAACCTAAAAGATGAATTTTCTACGAAAAAAAAACAACAAATTTTTAACAAAATGGATGAATTTTCAACAAAATAGTGAATTTTTTAAGATTAGAAATGAATTTTTCACTAAAATTAATGAATCTTCGACCAGAAAAATAAATGTTTAACACTATAGTGGAATTTTCAACTCAAAGGTGAATTTTATACGAAAAAAAAACAAATTTTTAACAAACTAGATGAATTTTCAACAAAATAGTTCATTTTTTAAGATAAGAAATTAATTTTCAACTGAAATAATGAATCTTCAACCCAGAAAATAAATGTTTAACCCAATAGTTCAATTTTCAACCCAAATGATGAATTTTCTACTCAAAAAATTAGGAGAAAGATCCTGGGATCAACGTAAAATTGACAGGATGATTCGAGATAGAACTGACTTGAATAACCTGTAAATTTCAAATTTTTCCATTTTTCTTTTTGAGAGAAAAATTTTTTATCTTGAAAAATATGAAAAACCTCTAAAGCGTCAACTTTTAAAGTGTAATTTGTCATATTACAGGATCAAGTTATAAAGAGAAGCTTAAATTGTCGATAGAACTAGCAAAAATTAACTGTTTGTGGTAAGTTTTGATTTTCAAAACTATTATTTCAAAGTAGATAATGCAATGAAAATATAGAAAAGCAATGATTTTTCATTTATTGTAAAAATACCATTTTGACTGTTATTCAACTATAAATTTACCTGTGTTCATGTCAAATTTATATTAAAATGCTGTTATATGCGCCTGCCATGATTAAATAAAATGTTATACATTATAGATCTTGATTGTTTCTTAGTTTCATCATGCACATAAATGTTAAGCTTTTCTTACTGTCGAACTTTCAAAATAAAATTTTAATATACAAAAAAATAATATAATACATTTATGTAACAAATATGTCCAGAAAACGTGGTAAATGGATTCTTATGGAAAATACGAATCAAATTCAAATAGTCGAATTTAATTCTACTTCGATGAATAGTTCATCTCGAATTACCTTGAAAATGTATTTTTTATGTTTTTTAAGTATTAAAAAATATTCAAAGTACGGTGTCGGATAATTCCACACGCGGCGAGACATAATTTGTTAATGGGGAAAATAATATGCTCATTTTGAAGAATGTAAATGTAACAAATGGTCTCATTCATATTGATTTTCTGTAAAATCTATAACTTCTAAAGAAAGGTTAATTTTATATTGTAATTCAAAAATTGCTTAAGACAAAAAATAATAATTGCGCCCCTAGCCCGCTTCCCTGGTGGAAAAATTATATATAGTTTCTACAGAGTGTGAAGTATTATATACAATATTCATTTGTTTTATGCATTTTTCATATAGAGCAAATGAATATTATATATAATACTTCACACTATATATAAAGTATATATAATTTTTCCGCCTAGGTTTTTTGTTCTCAAGTGTTGTAAATTTGAGTCGTAGAGAACAAAAGAGAAATGATAAACGTTGCTTCGTTAAAAATATAAATGATAGCACTTTACTGGGGTATGTTGTGAGCTTTTTAAAAATTTGAAGAAGAATACTCAGACTTCGAGTGTAGGTGGCTCGTTAAAAATCGCGATGAGAAACGTCATAAAGTGACGTGGTAACGTCGCGGTTATTTGTTGCATGTCAGCACAACGGAATAACGGATAACGGCCCGTATTTTTAATTAAATGCCTGTTCCATTTCTCTTTTCCATCCTCCTTTCGTTCCCGTTTTCGTCCCTTTTATTCTCCATCCGAACTCTGATGCCAGCACCAATGGTCGTCAGTCACAATCCTCTTTGCAATCCTACTCTCACGTGTTTCGAATGTCAACCAATGCGGCAGAATGGACCTTTGTGTATGCCTACTAATTAAAATTATTCCCCACACATAATTATACGTACAGAAATTTCAGTCCAATAATCCAAAATAATCTACACACGTGTTCGAGAGTTATTCATCTCTCTGAATTAATGGCTGACAATTATATTCATACAAGGATGCTTTTGGTTTTATTGATTTGTAATATCAGCAAATTATTATAAATAACGAAAAGGCATAAAATGACATACTTCTGACCAAATAAAAAGATCTTGACATTGTTCAGTAGATCCTTTAATCAATCGACGTTTCGAGAGTCAAATGCTCTCCTCATCCGGAAACAGGAATCCAAGTCAAATATAAGTCCTTTTTTTTTAAAAAAAAAATTGGAAAGAATCAAAATGTCGAAGTCAAAAAGATTCATGCTCTCACATAAATTCTCATCTCAAGTTAGTTCTGTGAAGAAAATAATGCAATTTTAAATGAAGAGAAAGAGAACAACCATTTTATATACCGTAACGAAACATATACGATAAAAAAGTGAGGTTGAGCAACAAATTAATAATTGTAATTCTTTACCTGAAGTTTTAATATTTTGACTTTGACATGTTAAAAAGTAGTAAGGTCCATTAGTATCACATCACGGCAACATTAAAACATACTTTAAAGAAACGTAGGATCTTAAGTCAAAGAATGTAGAATTACGTTGTATAATGGACTAAAATTATTTAGATCAGTTATTATATTCAAACAATTATCACCCTTATTCATAATAGAAAACATTTCCGCTACAAGTCTTCTGAACACATTAGGTTCATTGTGTAAAACCAATATATGTTCCCAATCAAATTGATGACCAGTTTCAACCTGATGTTTTGCAATAACTTTATGGTTCTTAGGATTATGTCCAAATGATCGTGATATTCTTTAGTTCTGATGGAAAGTAATCCACTGGTCTCACCTACGAAACATTTATCACAAGTTAAACAAACCATTTTATATACTACATTACTAAGCTGAAAAATGTTAAGAGAATCTTTGCCTAGTTTTATGAACTTACCGAGTTTAGAATCAATCCTAAATGTTGTTTTAATGTTGAATTCACTCAACATTTTTTTAACTTTAAAAGATAAACTACCATGAAAAGGTATAGAAACAATACGTTTGTGTGTTTGATCAAACTATTTTGGATAATTATTAAGTGGCAAAATATTTTTTATAAAATCAATATTAGACTTGTGAAAAGATTAATGTGATAATTTGAACATGTGTCTACGAGATTTTTAATAATAGCTATTTTAGGCTGAATAGGATGATTAGAAAAAAAGTTAATGTATCTGCCTGAATAATTATCTTTACTGTAACAATCCGTGATAATAGTGCCATCATTGGTTTTGATAACTTTAACGTTTAAAAAGGAAATGGAAGTATTATTTTCTATTTCATGTGTGAATTTAAACCTCTGATGGAAATAATTAAACTGGTGTAAAATATAATCTAATTTATCCTTAGGTAAAATAATAAATGTGTCATCAACTTAACGAAAATATGTGTGAATGGTAAAATCTAAATTTTTAATAACTATTGACTCTAAATCTTGCATTACAAGGTCAGCTAAAGCAGGTGATATGGGAGAACCCATAGGAGTCCCATATACTTGTCGGTAAAAATTATTATTAAATTGAAAATCTGTTTGATTAATTAAAAACTTAAAGTTAAACCTGTACAATTTTGAATGTAAATCCATCTACTTAAAATACTGTTCATCACTAAATCAATAGGAACATTAGTGAATAAAGATGATAGATCCAATGAAACCATAATATTATCAAGAGGAACTGTTCTTTTAATTATTATGTTTTTGAACTCGAAAGAATTTTTAACTTGACTTTCCGGTACCAATAAAGCTTCTTTAAGAATATTATAAAATAACTTAGCCATTTTATAAGTGGGAATATTAATTAAAGAAACAACAGGTCGTAATGGAAAATTTGGTTTGTGAATTTTAGGTAAAGCATATATTCTAGGGATGTTAGTGTCATGAATAAATATATCACGACGTAATATATTTTCACCTAAATAGCCACTGATTCGGCATGAGTTCAAGTATTTAAAAGTTTCTTTTTTCAGTACTTTTTCAGGATTTTCATCTAATTTCTCATATATTGTGACATCATTTAATAAATTATGCATTTTCTTATTATACGTTTCTTTATTAAGAAGAGCAGTGATGTTACCTTTGTCTGCATGTGTAATTAAAAGTTGTTTATGTGATTCAATAAAACATTGTGTTTTTTTGATACTTTGTGCAAAAAACCTATCTGACTGTGAAATTTTATTATTCTGTAAAGAATGTTGGGCCGAATTAAGAACTCCGTGCCTAAGCATATCCCGATCATCTAACGATCCAAGGATCATTATGAACGCATTGATTATAACTTTGTGTTTATTAATGTTTAATCGTTCATGAAAGATACTATTGGAAAGTAAATTTTGAAATTTTATATTCAATCGTTGTGTGTGTTGAAAAATCTTATCATTATTTTCAAGTTGATTTTTTGAAATTTTAGTATAGATATTAGATGGTAAAGAGTTTCTTAAGTGAATCTTGACATTATTGAAATTCTTAGTGAGAAATTCTAAATGAATATTTAAATTTTTGATCTCATCATTTAATAAATGAGGTTCTAAGGAGTCTAACATAAAGTTAACATGATTTTGGGCACGATCACTAAAAAACTGTAAATTTCCTGAATTGTTGGTAGCATTAGCTATATTTTTAGGTAATAAACTATGACTGCGAAAATTGACTAAAAAAGTTTCTCTGACTTTAATATTATAAATTGTTTTGCTTAAACTTAAATGTTGTTTAAAATTGAATAATGTCATAATCAAAAAAGAAGTAACAAAGACTTGCAAATTGACACGAAATGGGCACGAAATGTGTTGTTTTTCAGAGAAAATTAGCGATACGTATTTTTCCTAATTGCAACAAATTTTTGTCCAGAAGTTATGTGTATTTGAATTTTGTGCTTTGTGTTTCAAAGAGCCTGCTTTTTTTCTGGAAAAATTAAAAGTCGATTTTCTCAACAAAAAAAACACCTTTAAATTTGTTGCTAATTTTTTTTTGAACTTGTACTTTGATAATGAAGATAACTTGTAAGTTTAATGCTAGTCAAATAAATGTTGTGCCCAGGAAATTTCTGTTGTTCTTTTGCGATATCTTTCGTCGTTTACGACAAAAACTCAAAACTTACATTTTTAGGAGGAAAAAATTTCCCGGCCTTAAAAAAGGTTTAGCCCGCATGATGCTGATAAGATGCATTTCTTTTATTAGCGGGAACTTTTCAAAAATATTTAGAAGAAAAAATGTGGGGTTTTCCAGAAAATATTCTTTTTCATGTTCTCAAAATTTGAAGCAAAAAATAACAGAGATTTTCTGGAAAACCCCACCTTTTTATTTTTTTGTATATTTTTTTACAATTTCTGCTAATAGAAGAAAGGCATCTTATCAGCATCATGAGGGCTAAACCGTTTGTGAGGCCAGGAGAATATTTTTTTCTTAAAAATGTAATTGTTGAATGTTTTTCTTAAACACTGAAAGATATCGCGAAAGAACAAGAGACATTTTTCATAGAACTTTTATAGATGTGCAAAAGTTTATCGCAACATTTTTTCGTATCTGTCATTGTTTCCAAAAAATGTAGAAACTTAGATTGTAAGAAAAAAGAATTCTCCTCTGCACAAAAGTTATTCAGCAAGCATTAAACTTACCAGATATATTCACTATCAAAGTACAAGTTAAAAAAAATGGCAACAAATTTAAAGGTAGGTTTTTTGAGAAAACTGAAATAATAAATATCTCGATTGGGTCTAAACTTATAGAGGATTAGAGAAAAAAATTCGGGGTTTTTGAAAAACAAAGCACAAAATTCAAATACGCAAATCGTAAAAATACGTATAGCCTAATTTCCTCTGAAAAACAACATATTTCGTCCCCGATTGATTCTGCGATTTCAAGTGTAGAACCCTGTCTGATTTGAAATGGATTCGGTCCTTGAAATTTTCCGTTTTTGTCCACTTTTCAAAAAAGAATTTCCAAATTGACGTTGTATAATTTACAATTCAAAGTACAGAGTGGCCGTAGGTTAGAGAAAACCTACAAATCAGGAAAAGAACAGGAAATGTTAATGGTCAGGGAAAGTCAGGGATTTTGAAAAAAATCTTGCAAAAGTCAGGGAATTTATGTAGGAAGTACTTTAAATAACTGCCAGGTTTGAAATTTACACTTTTTGGTTAAAAACGCAAATGCTTGGTGTGGTACCCTACTCCCAATAAATAGTCCAATTCTAGTGGTAATAAGTTGTTTATTTTAAACTCTATGAGAACAACCAATACTTCACAACAGAGTGATTCATCACATAATCAATAAACCAAACTTAGTCTGTATTTCGATCTACATTGATCACGAACCAGACGCCCTCAGGGCTGCGGGCCAACTGATCCTTCATCGGTCGCTCCCCCCTTCGCCGATCCATCCCCACCATCACTAACTGTCGGTCTTCACAATACCTCCTTTCTTATCAATTTCAGTGGTTTTATCTTGGAAGACGCTGACTCCATCCTTGGACCGTTTCCGCTGTCTGCTTCCACCCTTGGTTGGTCATGTTCGGACTGCCAGGCTGGTTGCGTTGGAGACCTTGTTGCAAACTGAGGGGTTTGTGTGTCTTGGGTCTGTTTCGGTTCAGGTACCTTTTTAACATGCGAGACATGACGCTTAAAAATTTTGTTATCTCTGAACAATGTCAATTTATTTCATTTTCTTTCTAATACTTCATATTCCGCCTTATCGAATCTTGGTGTCAGCTTGTTGGCAACTACCATGTTTTCAAGAAGGACCTTATCTCTTGTCGGCACATCCTCCTGCTTTGGACCTCTTTTTAAATTTTCCTTTTCCTTTCCTTTGTGTTTGTTCGGAATGTCCTTGTCCCTGGCTTCTTCATTAGTGTTCTCCTAATTAATATCAAGGATTTATGGGATTTTATGTCTTATGTTGCGATTGGACATCATTTCCGATGGTGAATTTCCCATGTTACCGTGATGTGTGACATTGTGCATCAACGTAAACTTTTTTGATTCTTCTTGTAAGTTCCTACCATTAGTGTAACCGATTTGAAGACGTTTTTGGATGGTATGTTCATATTTTCTACTCTCCGTTTGCTCGTGGCCAATAAGGCGTAGTATGCACCAGCTCGATGTTACTTTCTTTACAAAATCTTTTAAATTCCTGACTTGTGAACTGTGGTCCATTATCGGCTCTAATAGACTTTAGGAGTCCTAATCTCAAAAATATTTCTGTGAGATCTTGATTTGTGACACTAGAGGTGGTTTGCTTAAAAAATGTCATCTCTTGATATCTGGAGTAGTAATCTATTACCACGAACACCATCTGTTGGTTCGGTAGTGGGCTCATAAGATCGAAAGCTAAATATTGCCAAGGGCCTTCGGGAAATTTGTGTCTTGGCATAGGGGGTGGTTTGTTCGGCTGCGTTACCACAAGGCAATCTCTGCATTTCTTGACAAAATGCTCGGATTCTCTGTCGATTAACGACCACCATACCATAGCTTTTAGTCTTCTTTTTATCACTGTTTCACCTGGGTGCCCTTCGTGAGCTAGTTCTAGAGTCTGGGAACTCAAATTCAGAGGAATCACTAATTTCTTGTCTCTAAACATCATTGGTCCCAATTTTGAAAGCTCCATGAGAAATGGGTAATATATATTTTTGTCGGTTGCTTCCCAGGAGTTTTGATTAATTTGGTGGACGGCCTGTGCTATCTCAGGATCTAATTTGCTGGAGTTGGCAATATCAGAGATACTCATAGCCTTAGGCACGCTTCTTTCAAGTTCGGTGAATACATGTCGATCACTATCTTGGTCAAATTATTTTTCATTCCCTAGCTTACATAATCTGGATATGTAATCAGAGATATTTGATTTTCCATATTCGTACACTATTATGAACTTGAAAGATTGAAGTATTGGCACCCAGCGTTCGATTCGTGCAGGTGGTTTAAAGGAGGGGTTTGGAAATGGTTTCAAGAGGCTCATGGTCGTTGACTAACTCGAATTCCCACCCCGCTAGATAAAAATATAATTTTTGAACCCCCCATACAAGAGCCAAGCTTTCCTTATCGGCTTGTGAGAATCTCCGTTCGGTATCTGATAAGCTCTTGCTGGCAAGAGAAATAATATAGGGGTATTGTTGATCATCAAACTGTAATAGCACAGCTTCTAGGGCTACTGGGCTTGCATCTGCAACTAAACGTGTCCCAGGAAATTTCGAACTTCTTCCTTGGTAGTAGGTGGAATGAATTCCAAAATTATTTTTATTTTGTGCTGGTCTGCATCAATACCACCAGGCGATAGTCGGTGCTCAAGAAAGACGAGTTCTTTGACTTTTGTCACACATTTGCACTCGTTAAGGAGAATGTTGTGATCACGAAAGACTTTGAGTACTTTCTCTAAACATCTATCATGCTCAGCTTCTGTATTACCGAATACAATGACGTCGTCTAAATAATTCAGACAGTTTTCGCACGGGGATAATATTCCTTCTAAAATCCTTTGGAATATTTCAGGAGCGGAATTAACGCCAAACATTAATCGTTTGTATCGGAATAATCCCTTATGCTCAATGAATGTAGTAATAGCACGACTTTGCTCATCCAATTCTAGCTGGTGATAAGCCGACTCTAAATCTAGCCATGAAAAGTAATTCGCGTTCCTTATTTTAGTCATAAGTGAATGAAAAGTAGGCAAAGGGTAATTCTCTCTTAGTATCACCTGATTAGATCTGCGCATGTTGAGACATATTCGAATTTTGCCTTCTGGTTTGAAAATAATAACTATAGCGGAAATCCAGTCGCTCGGTCCTTCTACTCTCTCGATTATGTCACTTTCCAAAGCTTCTTTCAATTTTTCTTCTACTTAGGATTCTACAGCTGTCGGGATTCTTCTTACTGGTTGCTTGACGGGATTGATTTTTTTGTTAATGGTGAATTTCACAGTAATATTTTTGATTCTTGGAAATGGAGCTCTATTTTCAATGTGGTAAAAATTAGCGCTAAGGCTAAGTTTTAATACTTCTAACAGTTGCGCGGAATCTTTTCCCAGTAGTGAGATGGCCCCTGTTAACTGTTTTACAAAAAATTTGTCTTTCGGCTTAAAATTAAACAATTTCAATTACATTTTTTTTTCTGGATTGAAAACCCTATATTTACTGCAAATTCATCTTTTTGGTTCGCAAATGTATTATATTAGTGGAAAATTCGTCTCTTTGGTTGAAAATTTGACTATATTGTTGAAAATTGATCTTTTTTAATTGAAAATTCAAAAACTTGCATATAGGTTGAACTAATTTATTATTAATTTATTTTTTCGGTTGAAGGTTTATCGTTTTAGTCAAAAGTTCATCCCATTGGTTGAAAATTCGTTTTTTTTGTTTGCTTTAAAATTAATTTTTCAACCCGAAAATGTAACTTTTCTATTTTTTGTTGAAAAATGAACCTTTTCATTTGAAAATTCGTCTTTTTTGGTGAAAAAGTAATCTCATTAGGTAAAATGTTGCTGTTTTTTGGTTAAAACTGCAGCTGCTTGGTTGAAAATCAACTTATCTGTTAAAAATTCATATTTTCGTGCTAAAAATTCAACTGTTTTATAGAAAATTCGATATTTGGCTTGAAAGTTCAACAATTTGGATGAACTTTTTTTCTTTCTTCACTAAAAAAAATCTTTATTTGTTTAAAATTCGCATTTTTGGTTGGAAACTTGACCATTTTAGTGGAAAATTCATCTCTTTGGTTGAAAGTTTTACTTTTTTGTTGAAAATTCAACTATTTATTTGAAAATGCAACTGTTTTGCGATGAAGATTAATGTTTCATATTAAAAATTCCACCATTTGCTTCAAAATTTAACTATTTGTTTAAAGTTTTTAATATTTTGTTGAAATTTTGTCTTGTTTTAAAGTTCAACTTTTTGGTTGGAATTGCAAGTACTTGTTTGAAAATTTATCTTTGTAGGTAGAAAATTCAATTGTTCGATGAAGAATTCACCTATTTTGTTGAATATTCAAGTATTTTGTTAAAAAGTCATCTTTTTTGGTCGAAAATTAATTTTTATTGTAGAAAAATCATCTTCCTCGGTTGAAATAAATAAATTTAAAAATTTAAAATTGTATTTTGAAATTATTGCCTTTTTAACGAAAGATTCTATGTTAAAAATGTTACAAGAATAAAATGCCAGGTTTTAAATATTGATTGTCAGGGAAAATTAGAAATCGATCAAGGAATAATCAGGGAAAAGTCTGGGAATTTTGAAAATGAAGTTTTGCGGCCACCCTGAAGTACTTGTAATTGAACAATTTCAAATTTAAATATTCAAAACGATATGTTTTCAAATTGAAAGTTCGAAAATTGCAAAATAATTTCAAATTGTAAGTTTTGATAGTTTTAAAATTAATAATTGAATATTTACAAAAAACTAAACCCCTAGGGCAATACAATTTGATATGTTAATCAAGTATGCAGCAGGTAATATTTCAAATTTTTCTTTCTAATTTAAGATAAAAGTTTATGATTTTGAAGTTAAAAATGGTTGAATTTTGAACTTTATAAATTTATAATTGCGTATATAATAAAGTCAAAATGTAACTCAAAATTTCAAATAAATTTTGTAATTTCGAACTTCAAATAAAATTTTCTGTAGCACAAGGTATGTCTTTTCTATGATTTGATTATTCAATTGCGTTAACCGAAATATTTCTGATTTACGGATGGTAAAACGGAATCTTCCGTTCAAATTGGTCAAAATTACTAAAATGAGAATCTTAGATGAAGATGGTAAAACTTAGAGTTGTCCAAAATGAATGAAAATAAAAATTTTAGGGCTGAAAAACAAAACGATTTTACTATTATAGAATTTAAAATTGTACAATTTAATTTCAGAACTACTCAAAACTGTAAACTTTCCAATTGGAATCGTAGGAAATACACATTTGAAAAAAATCGAACTTAATCTAAATTAAGAAAGTTTCAACGAAATCTCGAAGAAAGGAAACCGCTGATGTTTTTTTAAAAATTATTGCCAAATGATAAATAAAATATGCAAACATTACCGTTAACTGGGACTAAGCGGTGCATGTAGGGGAATGCGGCGCACCCTTGTATATCCATTTCTGGATGCGATATTTGTTTTTTCTAGGTAAAAAATATAAAGGCTTGCTTCCAAAAATTGCAAAACTTTAATTGCAAACCCTAGAAGAAGCAATATCGCGTTTCAAAGACGTAACTGAAGGTGTGCCGCTTTCCCCACATATGCGCCGCTTAATCCTCGTTTATGGTGTCATATTACAGACGTAGTTTTTTTTACTTCTGATGTATAATAAACCATATACATATATGTCTTCTTACTAAATCAAGAAGAAAACACATTATCTCTATTTTTTCAGAGTCTGTGAGTTCATTCAGTAAAGATTCTTATGAAAAGAAAGAGAAGAAAATATATGCGGTGGAAAATTTATGCCAATTCCGTATCTTAACAAAAGAAATTTGACCCTTTTTTCACCAAATTTATGAACAAATCTTGTTATAAAGACCTCCCTCTTTTATAAAAGGTATGGGAATCAATTGTTAGAGAAGTGGAGAAAGTCGGTGAAAGGCAATCCAATTATGTCAGATGGTTTGAAGTTGTTACGAATTATATCTACATGCAAATAGCATGATATTTTAAGAACTTCTGAACAAAGTTCAGCAATCATACATAAAGCAGCAAGAAAAAAATAACTGCGCGAGTTTAATCGAGTATGTAAACTTTAATTTCAAGTTGCATATCCGCGACTAACGCGAAAAGTCTTTCACCCTTCAGACTTCCGGAGTTTAATGTAGTTTTAACTCGATTCTTTTTAACTTCAGAGCATGGTTTTGATAAAAGATAATATTTCCAGAAATCTGTATAATTAATAGTCATAATATTGAAGAGCGTGAACGATTTCTGTTGGATTTGGAGGCATGACGCAACCTGATGCAACCAATGCGCTGATAGTGCGGCCATCGAGCTGTTTGTCACGCTTGACTGAGCACATCCTCTCTTTCGGCCCGCGGCTCTTGTCATTACCAAAATGCGGAGGTCATCAATTCTAGGAACGCACAAATTCAGTTTACGGAAATACAGGTTCCAGTGTATAAACTAAGTTTATATAACTCTGTTCATATCTGTCGAGTGGCATTATTTTTTTCTTTCTAAAAGTGTTTCTTCAGATTTACCTAGTTCCAAATCACACTTCTGAAGGAATCACAACATTCGAGGACCAACAGAAAATTGGTTGCAAAACGTTAAATTAAAATAAAAGACACAAGAATTTTCAACAAATAGTTGACTTTTCAACCAAAAATGGAATAATTAAATTTTCAATTCAGAAAATTAATTTCTTCAAAAAGGAAAGAATTTTTAATAAAATAGTTATTTCTCGGACAATAAGATGAATTTTTAACTAAAAAGATGAACCTCCAACTTGATTAGTTAATTTTTCAGTTAAAAAATTAATTTGTAACAAAAAATAGGAATATTCTACTGAACTACAATTTTCAAGCAAAGAAATGAATTTTCAACTAAAATGATAAAACGTCAACAAAAAAAGTGATTCTTTAATGAAGGAGTTCAATTTTCAGCCAAGTAGTTAAATTTTTAACAAAAAAAATTAATTTTTAACCAAATGATTGAATTTTTAGCTAAAAAATATACGTTTTCAATCAAATTGAAATAGCTAAATTTTAAGTTAAAAAATTAAATATCACAAAAAAAAGATTGTTTAACAACGTAGGTGAATTTTTCACCAAAGAGATGGATTTTTAACTAAAATTATGAATATTTAACTAGAATACTTTTATATTTAGTTGAAAAATTAATTTTTGACAAAAAGGCAACAAATTTTCGTCAAAATAGTTCAATTTTCAACAAAAGGGATGAATTTCAAACTGAAATGATAAATCATTAACGAAAAAATGAATTTTTAACGAAGGAGTTCACAAGTAGTTGAATTTTCAATCAAAACGATAAATATTAACCAAGTGGTTGAATTTTCATCTAAAAAATAAATATTTTATTTCATTTGTTTTATTTTGTGTTGGTTTGTTTATTCTTTACTCTTTAATTAATATTGCGCCCTTTTTGGTTGTATTCAACCGTTTTTTATTCAGAATTAAAATCTCTTTTGGTTGAAATATCCACTATTAAATTTTTCGTGAAGAGTTCATCTATTTTTGTTGACAATTCAATTACTTGATTGAAAGTTGAAAACTTTTGTCAAAAATTAGTTTTTTCAACTGAAGATTTAACTTTTTAATTTTTGGTTGAAAATTGATATATTTTAGTTTGAAATTCGTATTTTTTGTAGAAAATTGATCTTCCTGGTTACAAATTCATGTTTGTGGGCGAAAGTACAACTATTCGAGTCAATGTGTAATCACTTTGGTTGACAATTTAACTATTTCGTTGAAAATTTAACTATTCCATTTTTGGTTAAAAATTCTTATTTTTAACTTGAAAATTCAGAAATTTAGTTGATATGTTTTTCTTACTTGAATACAAAATCTTCTTTGTTTGAAAATTCTTCATTTTTGTTTGAAAGTTCACCCCTTTGGTTTGGAAGCTCATCTCTCTTGGTTGAACATTTGAATATTTTGTTGAAAAATAATTTTCTTGTTGCAAATTCATGTCTTTTATTAAAAATCGTCTTTTTTAGTTGAAAATGAATCTTTTTGGTTGAAAATTCAACAATTTTCATAAAATGTCATCCTTTTTGGTTGAAAATTCGTCTTTTTGAGTTCAAAATTCAACTATTCAATTGAAAAAGAACTTTTTCCATTCAAAATTTATATCTTCGGGTACAAAATACAACTGTATTGCTATAAATTTGTTTTTTCATTCAAAATTGATTATATTTTTACTTGAAATTATAGTAGGTCAGAGCGTTTTAAATTTAATTTACTATAGTACCACATTCATTTCATTTAAAAGAATTCATCACGCTAATTTCGTAAAAAATCACCTTATTAACCATGTTTTTAGATGATTTTGGTCTGTGAAAACTGTTATTGATATAGTTTAAATATATTATTTTGACTTTGACTGACACTTTTATAATGAATTTTTACTATTTCAATCAATGAAATTTGAAAAAATAACTGATTTATTTTTTGAAATCCTTAGTACTGATTTAATTAGTTAAATTTTCACGAATTCAGATTTAGAGATTATCATTATGATCCAATTTCAGGATCCAATTGATCAACTGGAATTTACTCGGAAAAGAAGAATATTTTTCAAACTTTTGATCAAAATGTATTTTTTTGCCTTCATTTTATAGTCCAGTTTGTAAATAAAGTTAAAATAACTGTTACAGAATTTGGTTGGGTATCATAAAATGAATTTGGGTTATGAATGCAATCGATATGAGTTTAAATAAAACACGGTTTTGTGTGATCGTAAAATAAGCTTAGGGGCATTGAATGCAATATCCATTATTCGTTCACTTGCACGTAAATGCGTGGTCTCTACGGCATTGAAGTAATTTTATTTCTGCACCAATCGGCATTTAACGAGCACTTGTGAAGAAAACCGGCGACGGAGAAGAGCGAAAATATTTTGTTCGCTTATTATTCGAGCGTAGCAATAAACTCTATATCAAGCTGACTTTATTAACTGTTGCTATTCACGTTATTGCGATTATTATTTTTTCTTCATGGAAGACTAACAGCAATTACGTCAGAGTACTCCCCTTCCGGATCCATACGAGGGGAGTATTTTTAAGATATAATTTTATTCGTCAGAAAGGTTATGAAATCGTTTAATATTGTACTCAAATTGTATATTTAGCATTTAAATTTGCAATAGAAGCCTTTTTATTATGGTCCTAAATATGCAGCTGGCACCAATATTTATTGAAAAACTTGAAATTAAATAATTTGAAACAGTATTAAGGGTTTTGTAGTCCCGGGCAGAAACCCTTAATGTTTGGGTCGGGTGTCCTTCGTACTTTTTTCCAAAAAGGGGAAGTGAGGGGAAATCCTATCTTCCATATTACATCTTCCATCTCTTCCATCTCCCATCTCGTTCATCTTTCATCTCTATCATCATCCATCTTCCATCTCTTCAATCTTCCATCTCGTCCATCTTTCATTTCTTCCATCTTCCATCTCTTCCATCTTCTATCTCTTCCGTCTTCCATCTCTTCCATCTTCCATCTTCCATCTCTTCCATCTTTTCCATCCTCCATCTCTTCCATCTTCCAGCTCTCTTCCATAATCCATCTCTCTTCCATCTCCTCCATCTCTCTTCCAACTCCTCCATCTCTTCCATCTTCCATCTCTCTTCCATTCCTTCCATTTCTTACATTTCTTCCATCTTCCATCTCTTCCATCTACCATCTCTTCCATCTACCATCTCTTCCATCTACCATCTCTTCCATCTTCCATCTCTCTTCCATTTCTTCGATTCCTTCCATCTCCTCCATCTCTTCCATCTCTTCCATCTCTTCCATCTCTTCCATCTCTTTCATCTCTTCCATCTTTTCCATCTCTTTCATCTTTTCCATCTCTTCCATCTCTTCCATTTCTTCCATCTCTTCCATCTCTGCCATCTCTGCTATCTCTTCCATCTCTTCCATCTCTTCCATCTTCCATCTCTCTTCTATCTCTTCCATCTCTTCCATGTACAATCTCTCTTCCGTCTTTTCCATCTCTTCCAACTTCCATCTCGTCTATCTTAAATCTCTTCCGTCTTCCATCTCTTCCATCTTCAATCTCTCTTCCATCTCTTCCATCTTTCATACCTCTCCCATATCTTCCATCTCTTCCATCTCTCTTCTATCTCTTCCATCTCTTCCATCTCTTCCATCTCTTCTATCTCTTCCATCTCTTCCATCTCTTCCATCTCTTCCATCTCTTCCATCTCTCTTCCATCTCTTCCATATTCCATCTATCTTCCATCTCTTCAATATCCTATCTCAGGGAAGTGAGGGTCGACGAGGTGGATGGTGGGACTAAGGGGAAATGTGGGGGAAGTAGATAGAGAGGGAGAGTAGATAAGGAAGAAGTTGAGGAGGGGTGGGGCAGTGAGGGTTGAAGTGCGGAAAGGGAAAGTAGTGGCGAAAAAGGGAAGTAGAGTAATCTAGGATGAGTAGGCGAGGGTTAGTATGGGAGGGGGAGGTTTGACTAATTTTAATTTGGGATATTTTTAATTTTTAAACATTAAAAAGTAAATCTTCCTGTAATTTTTAATATTTAAATCGGAAATTTCTCAATTGGGATCGTTTTCAATTAAAAATGATACAAATACTAAGACTTTCAATTTGAAATTAAATAATTGTAGAATGTGGATGTGTGAATTCTTTGAAACGTTGAATCGGAAATTTCTTGGTTTTTGTGAGAAAATGAACCTATATTTTAGTCGAATGTTTAAACAAAAATTTAGAGGACGCTATGGAGGTTCTTATACCGAAAATTCGACAAAGTTTTACAATTTTCATTTTTACAATTATTTTAGCAATCTAATATTTTACAATGCCGAAAACTCTTCATCAGGATGCTATGTGATTATTAAGAAACTTATTTTGTATATTTAATAGCATCATCAATCAAGCGCTATGCGCGCGTTTTGTTTTTCGATTTGAGGGAAAAATAATTATTAAAATCAAATAAAAATTTTGAATAACAATTTATTTCTAAGTTTATTTTGTTTATTTTTTTAATTTTGTGTAAATATAATGTATCCAGAAATTTATTTTTTATTTTTTTATTTTACAAGATTTTAACGAATTTTAGGAAAAAATCGAGTCAGTTAAAAAAATATTCAAGAACTGTAGAAGTTTGGGAGAAATTTAAATATAATTTATAGATTTTCAGAAATCTTTCAAAATTTTTAAATATTTTTAATGCTTTCAAAGCATCTAAAATTTTTTAATATCTTTTAAACTGAGTCGAATGATTTTAAAAATTTTGTATAATCTTTCAAAAATTATAACGAAGCCGGAAAACCTTCCAGATTCTTTTTTGAAAATATTGGAAATCTTTTGAAATAATTTAAAATTTAAAAAATCTCATAACATTAATTTTGTAACATGAAAAATCCTATCAAATTTTCTCATGAATCTCACAAAAATTTATTTGTTAGATTTAAACCTTTCAAAATCCTTGAAAACATAAAAATTTTATTTCGAAATCTTAAAAATCTATATATTTATTTGAATATTTTGAAATCCCTTCGAGTTTTAAATTATTTTTTTAATTTGTTTGAAACTTCTAAATACCTTTCAAAATTATTCACATTTTTCCTAAAATTGTTGAAAAATCTTTCAAAATTAAAAAAAATTGTCCTAAAATCTTTCAGATTCTTGTTTTACAATTTCGCAAATATTCTGAAATGTTTTAAATTCTTATCAAATGATCTTTCAAAGATAATTTTTCAGAATGAATAAAGCATTTGAAATTTTCTTAGGAACCTTAAGAAATGGTTTTGATCGCTTAAAACCTTTCAAAATTCTTCAAAAGCTTCTAAATTCTTTTTTGAAATTTCAGGAGAAGCATTTCAAACGTTTTTAAATGTTTTGTAATTTTCTCTTAAAATTAGTTTTTCAAAATGAAAAATCATCTGAGAATTTCTCAGTAATCTTGAGAAATTTGTTTATTCTCTTGAATCCTTTAAACAATTTAAAAGCTTTTGTTTCGAAATTTCAGGTAAATTTTTATATGTATTAAGAGCTGAATAATAGATGTCAATTTCGTTATGTGTTAGTTATGTCAAATTTTTTTTCATTAAATATAAAAAATTAGGTACCATAGTCATTCCTTCTACAAGAATTTATCGATTTTTCAATCATATATAATAAATGAGGTACCATGGTGATTCCCTTTACAGGAATTTATGGATTTTTCAATTAAAATTTTTTTAATTGTTTGACTCAAAAGAATAGTAGAATACCCTGCATTTTGTTATCCAACAGCAGAAATTGTTGTCAATAATTTGAGTCATATTTGCTGAAAGTTTCATAATTTCAAAAAATTCTTAGTGATAATTTTTTAGTTTATAACGAAAAAATCAATTTATATATCAAAATGTAAATTTTAGGGTCACATGGCACCATTATAAAGAAGTTCCTCTATTGTGTAAGGTGGGGTAGTTAAACTTGTAGAAATGGAAATTGGAAGACTTTAAAAAGTCGAATTTTCGGCATCAAAACTTCCATAGCGACCACTAAATATATTTTTTAATGTTGCGAAAAGGGGGGACCATTTGCCCTTCAAAAGACAGAAAATTTCGAGCGAAGGTAACTAAACATTTTTATATCATTTAAACCCTTTAAATTTGAAACCATAAAATTTAGATGGTTCAAATTTAAAATTGTTCATTTACAAGTACTTTTATTATTAAATTATAGGTGCAATTTTAAGGTATTTCATTTTTAAATACTGTTTAATTTTGAATCCCTTCAAATTAAAGTTATTCGAATCTTCCAGTTATTATTTAAGAAAATTACAGAACATATAAATAAAAATAATATATTTCTGCGAGATCGTACTTTTGAAAGTAGCAGCGAAATTCGAGCAAACTGGAAACAATTTTCTCAAGTGAAAACTTATTATAACTTTTGAAATATTTCTTCCAAGTTTTATAGTGTTCACAAAACAAACTTTTCGTTGGTAACAATATAAAAGATACCAGATTCTATACAAAAAATCTGCCCGCTACGCGGCTCGCATGTTTGATCGCGTCTAAGGTGCGCGACTTTTGAATCTCCGGCTTCGCGCTCGATAATGTATTAATCTCGCGCTGCGCACTCGGTCTTTGTACTTTATCTACATTTGTGCACAGACCTTTTAAAATTAAAGGTCAAAGCATCCACAAATGTAATTTGATGATTGTGAATTCTCTTTTGTTAAAGCTCTTTCGGCTTTAACGAACACATTCTCGTCATGTATCTCGTGCTTTGCACTCGATTTTGTCCAAAATGTGAACTTTTCTACATTATACCATAAATTTCCCAAAATTCAATTGAAAAATGTCTATAAATTTTCAGTCATTTATGGTAATTTCACATGTTAATATGGTAACATACCATAAATTAACCAATATTAATTTTTCTTTATTTTTATAAATTTCTGGAAATTTATGCAAATTTTCGGTCATCCATGGACATTTTACCGGTAAATATGGAAAATAACCATAAATTACCCAATATTCATATTTTCAATTTCCATACATTTCTGGAAAGTCATGAAAATTTTCGGTCATTTATAGTAATTTACCGGCAAATATAGAAAATTACCATAAATTACCCAAAATTCATTTGAAACATTTCCATAAATTTCCGGAAATTCATGCGAATTTTCGATCACATACGGTCCTTTTACTGGTAAATATGGTAAATTACCATAATTTATCCAATATTCATTTCTTAAAATTTCCGGAAATTTATGAATTTTTTGGGCCATTTATGGTAATTTTACCGGTAAACATGGTAAATTACCCAAAATTCATTTTTGAAAATTTCCACGAATTTCCGAAAATTTATGGAAATTTTACGTCATTTATGGTAATGTTACAAGTATATATGGTAACCTACCATAAATTACCCAAAATTCATTTTTATAAATTTCTGCAAAGTTCTGTTATCTGTAACCAGAATTTCCTCACAGGTTTTACGGTGATTGGACTAACAATCGTAAAAGGCAAGCTCATAAATGTATAATTTTCATTGTTCACCTCTGATGTCACTTTTCAGTCCCTAGGTAGTAAAAAGTACTTTTTACTCCCTAGGGACTGAAAAGTGACGTCATACATTTTATTGTGTCTTGTGTCGTTTTTCCATGAATTTAATTTGTTTATTTTTTCGATTTTAACCAAAAATACGCATCCTGGCGTTAAGTAGTTCAAAAAAAATTTGTAGATATAATTTAGGCGAAAAATTTTATGAAATAAAGTGTTATTCTAGCTTGTGTCGTTTTTCCAAAAGGTCAATTTTTTAATTTTAAATGTATTTTTATAACAAAAGTTTATGAAGAATTTGTAGACCGTCTTTAGTTGAACAACTTTTTTGTTTTAATTTTTTTCGTCTCTTGTGTGGTTTTTCCAAAATTTTAATTCTTTTTATTTTAATGCTATTTCTCACGATTAAAAGAAAAACCGCGCGTCCTATCAAAAAGTAATCGCTAACGAATTGGTAGATCTTTTTTCAATGCACAATTTTCGTCAATTCATCTTTTTCCGTACCTTGTGTCGTTTTTCCAAAAATTGAATTTTTTTATTGTTAATGTTATTTTTCACGAATAAAACAAAAACTACGCATTCTATCGAAAAATGATTTATAAGAAATTCGTAGCTCTTTTTTGAGTGAAAACATGTTGTCTTTTTTTTCGTGGCTTGTTTTGTTTCTGTAAAAATGTAATTTTTTCATCTTTATTGCTATTTCTTACGAATAAAACAAAAACTACGCGTCCTATAGAAAAGTGATTTCCGAAAAATTTGTAGATCTTTTTTGAATTCGTAATTTTTGTCCAGTTAACTTTTTTCGTATCTTGTATAGTTTGATCGCAAAATGGAATTTTTTATTTTTCATATCGTACGTTTTTTGGCTTAAAATTTTCATTTTCGTTTGTTTTTTTGAATGTTGTAAATGCTATAACTCTGGTAATTCGTTTTTTATCCAAGAAAGTCATAAAAATAAATTGTTTTGCTTTTTGTACACTACGAAGAGCCGTACATAGAATTTTTAAATCTTGAAAAAAGTGGTCTTAAAATTTTTAAAAATGCTCTAACTTTTTGAATTTTTATTTAAAATGGCTGGCCAACAAACTTGACCTTCAGTTTAAGACACTTGAAGAGTATACCAAAGGTCAATCCAATCTGTCGACTCTTTTGAAAGGTATCGTGCTCACAGACAGACATACAGACAGCAGACAGACATACAGACATACATACAGACAGCACAATCATAAAAAGCTGTTTTTCTGGTTCAGAGGGTCTCAAAACGTGGACATTTGAAAAAAACAGGTGGGGAGAGGGGGAAAGGGGATTTTACACACATCTAATGCCTTCTCTGATGAAAATGTAGAAATACATCTATAATTGCTTGAGGAAGTCTAATTTTCCCATATTTGAACTCCACTAAACTATTTTCAAAAGCGAAGAGCTTAGTTAATGGCAAAAGCTGAAGTAAATATGCTTGCAATGAGCCGAGTTGAGTGCAAGTTCATTCCATAAATAAATTATCAACGTTTCATTACCTTTATGTATTTTGAAGTTTACTATCAGTTAATACTCGTATCATTTCCTCTATTTCGAGATGAAAATTAAAAAAAAAGTTTTTCATGCCTGAGAAAATGTTGAATTTAAATAATGAATAGTTAACTATAAATTGAAATATTGAAAGTGTTAGAAATCTTCCAAATTTAAAGTATTCACAATTAATAATAAATAATTTTTAATTCATCAATTCATCAAACAATTTTGTCATACTTTTCTGAACTTATGGTTCTTTCTTTGTCTGAAAAAATCTTAGGTTCTTTTCTTTAAATATTTTTAGCTTAAAAAAATGGGCATATTATTTATTCGTAAAAATTAGTGTTTAGAAATGAAGAGGGAATCACCAAATAACCCGATTGCAAAGGATTTCAACAGTTTTTAGGGCAATTTATGAAATTTCTAAGGATTTGAATTATTTTAAATAATTTTGAAACAGAAAAAAAATTACGGTAGTTCAAGGGATTGCATAAGAATTAATCAAGGGAGATAATATTATTTTAAGGATTTAAAGGGCTTTTTAGTGATTTAAGCAGGATTTACTGCAAAGAATTTCCTAAACTTCATCAAGATTTTAAAATATTTGAAAGGATTTAAAAGGTTCTAGGGTATTTTTAATGATTTTAAAGGACTTTAGAGAATTTTAGAGATTTTAAAGGATTTTTATGGGACGAGTTTAAGTGATTTTTAATGGATTGAAATAGATGTAAAAAATTCTAAATATCGGAAACAGGAATTAGACGCTTAAAAATGTCAAGGCATTTTAAAATATTGTAAAGGATTCAAAATATTTGAAGATATCCCCAAGGATTCCAATCAATGTTCCAGAGATTTAAAAAAATTGAAGGAATATTCAAAGATTTTCATAATTTTAAAGAATTAAAAAAAAATCTACGCGGTTTTGAAGACTTTCCTAGAATTTCAGAAGATTTGGGAGGATTTTATAGGGCCAGTAAGGTTTCACAATTTCTTTCGACAGATTCCAAGGATTTTAACGGATTCATCAAGTTTTACGGAGATGCAAATGATTTTGAGGAATTTCAAAGGCGCTCAAGGTATTTCAATAAATTTTCTAAGATTTCAGGAAATATCAGACTTCATGGAATTTCACAGACTTTTCAAGAATTTCATCGGATGACATTCCTTAAAATCTCTTGTAATGAAGTCCTATGCAATCTTCGGAAACCTTGTAAAATCCGTTAAAATTTCATAAGTGACCCTTGAAATCTCTTAAAATATCCTTAAATTTGTTATATCCCTCAAAAAAATTAAACGCTTTGGAAATTTTTGGAAATTTTTTCAATCTTTTGAAAATTCTTTAGAATTCTATAAATTACCCAGAAATAATTTGAAATCTTTCGAAATCTCTTGAAATTTTTTTAAGGTTTTGAAAATTCCTTGCAATCTCTTAAAATACCTTGAAGTCTTCATTATTCTTTCAAATTTTTTAAATCTATTGGGGTTCATTTATAAACTACGTTACGCATTTTTCTTTTGTTTAAATAAAAATCAAAATATAATTTCCGTGAAGTGAAAATGGATACAGCGATATAAACAAAGGAAAAACACGTAACGTAGTGCCTTAAATCTTTTGAAAACCGTTGAAATTCCTTGAAAATTCTTTGAAATATTTGAAACTCTAGAAAATCCTCTGAAATCCCTTGAAATGTTTTCCAATATCTTACTTCAACCCAATAAACTTATAAAAATTTTCAATGACCTTGCGTGTAGTAGTAATTTAAAAAATTGTGAAAAAATTCATTTTTATGAATATTAGTTTTTACAGAATAATGGAAAAAATCCGAATACTAATCTAATCATACCGATATAAAGTCTATAGAAGGTTGCTAGAATCTTTAATTTTAAAATGGCTAAACTCTAATGTTATATACCATAATTTGGAATACATTGATTTCCTATAAGGTTGATTTGTTGAAAAAATTATCTGACAGTAATTTCCACATGTAACAGATCCTAATGTTTTTTCGAACCCCCTCCCCCTACAAAGCTGTCATGTATATTATTTATGAATTTTAGGAATATTCATGGGAGTTTGATCTGACTGAGTGAAATTTTCACGATTTCAATCAGAACTTCAGGTTTTCACTGATTGAATCAATGAAATTTTACTCATTCCAATTAATTTCTTTGAAATCAAATATCATGAATATATTGAATAGAATGCGAGGTTTGGTTTGAAAAATAGGTCAAACAACCACCGCAGATCCACTATATATATATATATGTATACATACATACATTCGATTTCGGTTTCTATTCCTTTGGAATAGAACTGAAGGGCCTATGACAAAGCCACCGAACGCGTCCTCGGGTTGCGGATA